>CAUJNA010003415.1:392782-482782 GCA_963377175.1 Effrenium voratum
TGAGATTGCAAACTGCAATATTAATCTTTGGCAGAAGATTCAGCTTGCATCAAGAGGCTACTCGAAGCCGACAGTCTATCCAGAACTTCTCGCTAACTCGCGCAGCCGTGAGGGAGGGATACTTCCTTGCAGATGAACTCACTGAGTCCCTGGACTTTTCATCCTTTTTGGAAAGACCATTGATCAATAAAACGTTTGGTTGCTTTTTGGTGGCCAATCCACTCGATCGGGTGAAGATGGGTGTCCCAACAAAGCAACGACCGCGCAGAATCCCTAGGGCTCAATCCTAATCAATTAAAATAATGGTTGAGCCAATTTGGATGACGACAATCCTTAGGCAAACACTGGTGGTTGCATCGTTTTCATGGTGGTAACGGAACTCCAAAACCCGCAGAAGGGGTGGGTCCCTTTGTATATGACCCCCCCATGGTTTTACTGGTCTAGGTCCCCCAGTAGTGCCCTTTTACCATTTTTTGGGGAGGGTTCCCCTAAAATAGACAAAAGAAGAAAGTTGGTACCCTTTTTCTAACCTCTCTACTGGAGGAGCTAGTGGTGGTAACTGATCCCCAAAACCTGCATAAGGGGTGGGTCCCTGGTTATATGAACCCCCCAATGGTTTTGATGGTGGTAACTGAACCATTCGGGGGGGAATCTGATTTCGGCCCGTGCGCAGCCCATGGGAAGAACATGTTGCGAGGTCTTGGCGGTGGCAAAAGAGCCTTCCGTGGCGCCGACGCGGTACTCCATGCGGAAGCCTCGGGTCCTTTTTGGGTTGGTCCATTTCGCAGCACCGTTCAGAAACCCTGGCTTCTGATTCGAGCCCCTTGTGATTACCAAACGTTATGGTTTCCCATGGTTTCGAAGTGGTGCAGGATTTCGTCCATCCACAGCAGGTGTCCTTCTTGGTTGGTTTGGTCACGTAAAATGGGGGGGCGATTCCTGGTTTACCTGGCGGTTCCTTCCATCACCAAGTTGTTTTTTTCAAAAAGGACACTTCTGGTTGCAAAGTTAGAGCCACCCTTTCTTGCTGGTGCGAGAGATGCGGGATTGTTTTTTTTGGGGTGGTCCCACATCCCTTTGTTGACCGATGGTGAGGTGTCGGTTTTTGGAAGGTGGCCGTGGGGCGATTTTGCCCGCTGGATTTGAATCCAAGCTGAATACGAAAAGCAAATCCTAAAGTTGTCCCCTGTTCTCCCACAGTGGGCACCAGCCCGCCAAGCGTGCGCGAGCTAGCAGGGTTCGAGACAGCATACTGTAGACCTGCAGTTGCTGGACAGTATGCTACACTCTGGAGAGTTGTTTTAAGTCCAAGCAAGAAGGGGAAGGAGTTTATGCTGGAGCAAACTGCCCACAATGTATTGTGAAGCAGAAGTCAGTCCCAGAATTCAAAGCAACGATTGTGGAGCCAGACCCAAGCACAGTCCCAGGCAAGGCAACGTGCCAAAATCACGGTTCATCACCCTTCTAAATTGCTGTTTTCTGTTGGTGTGCGTGGGCTTTCGGGTACCTTCCAAAAAAGACGCCTATCGGTCAAAACAGGGATTTGGACCCCCAAACACATTGTTCGAGTGGCTTTGAAGGCAAACCAACCGCTTTTTCAGCGGCTTTGAACGCCATCCGACCCGCTTGTTCGGCGGACGCCTTATTATGAAGATGTTCTGTTGGTTTGCTTTCAAAGCCGCTGAAAACCCTGGCCGGAGACCAGTCGCACGCCTCTTCTAGAAGAACTGCAGGCCGCCGGAGCTGGCGCGGAAGGATGGCCAGGCGGGTTCAGGTGAACCGTGCGCGGTGGCTCGGTTCCTTAGGGCTCCAACGCCATCAAGTACCTCCTTTTGGTGCACTCGTTTTATTCATTCCTTGTGCTCAGTGACATATTTGGACTGACCGAGTCGCCTTCCTCTCACGCGATGCCTGAGAGCCCGTCGTCCTGCGGCGCAGGCCTACGTGGATCTGCTGCATCCAGAGCGCATGGCTGTTGTGGCATGCCCGGCGAAGCTTGCGGTAGCGCATCCGTCGGGGTTGCCAGCGCCAGATGTGGTGCCCTGGGAGCTTTTTTTTAAATAACAGGTGGCCCTGGTTGGGAGATTGCCAGCAAATTGTGAACAATGCTTTGGAGGCCCTGCAGGCTTCGTTCAGTTGGTTCTTGGTTGCAAACTAACCGGTGACGCCGGTGGGCCACGCCGTGTTTGCTACTTAAAAGGGGTATCGTGCTTAGTTGTTTGGTTAGTTGGCCTGGTTAGAACCTAGGAGACATAACCTTTTGATAAATGGGTTAAAAAGATGCAATGGCTTACTCAGGCCTGCAGGAGCCTTACAGTTGGTTAGAACCAGGCGTACTGTAGCCACTTCCCAAGTGCAACAGTTAAGAGATCTTCGCAGCCAAGCACTGAGAAAAAACACGAATAATCCAAATAATCCAAGGTTTAAAAATACTACAAATAATCAGTTTGTCATTGATCCATCGTTTTTGGCATCGCTTGGCGATCCATCCGTTTTTCTTAGCAGGACACCTGGGGCAACGCCAGCCTGCTGGTGCCCGGCGGCCTTCAATCCGTGCACGCCGCTCGGCAGTGCCTTTCGAGCCATTAGGCACTCTCCCCACCTGAACAACCACTGGCTTCAAAAATCATTTTTTATTTTCCCTGGTGGGTGTTCAAAGGAATCTCAGTTGTTCAAACACGACCTTGTGACCTTTTGACCTTTTGGTTTTCCCTTGTTGGTCTACTCTTAGTAGAGGTCCCAAGAGGTTCACCTTTTATTTCCAGGTCCTTTGGGCAAGTGAGGAATTAATCACTTGAATGTTTACAATAATTCTGGTTGTATCTTTGTTTTTGTGGCACGCTCAATCTATAGGGCCAGCGCTTCTCCGCCAAGGGTGAATCAGCGTTTGTTCGGAGGTCAATTGCACCCTTTGAAGCACGATTCGTCAATCCTCCATTTGCTTAAAAAAAAAAAATCCCCTTGTGGGGTTAAAAAAAAAAAACATCACTACTAGACATTTTTTTCCTGGGGCCTTATCCAAATGGAAGTTAACAACCTGGATTTGGGGGAGGGATGACCTCTAAGCCATTTGTGGTTCCATTTTCCAACTTTTCTGGGGAAGATAAGTGGAATTAGGGGACTTCCCCCCCTATGGTAGGCTAGCCAATCTTGTACAGGCACATTGCTGTGAAATGGTTCCCACGTCACGTAGGGGTTGATCTCGTGGGGGCATCAGGGAAACCACCAAAAAGGAAGACTTTCACCACATGACAGAAGTTCCCCATGGTCGAACCAGGGGCCGAAGGGATCATTGATCCCCCCCCATGTCGCACGAACGGACGGAGCGCTGTTTGTGATACTTGATGGTATCTCATCCCCGAACCGTTCGGAGTTGGACCCATAGCTGAATTAGGTCCCCGAGTGGTGCCCTTCTCTCCCCTTTTTTTGGAGAGGGTTCCCCTACTAAAATAGACTACAGAAAAATGGATACCCTTATTCTAACCTCTCTACTGGAGGACCTAGTGAACCAATGATGTTCAATTGCCGAAGGACGTCATATGCGGGTTGATCAATGTTCTCTTCGGCCCCAAAATGCGCGCCGTAAATCCTGATAAGTAGTCAAGCGGGGGCATGGGGCTTCAGACCAATGATCCGTGCAGACCCCCCCCCCAGTTTGAGTATGGGTAGCTTTTCCCATGTGGGGGTGGGTCAAAAAACTGTACCAAAATGGCTCCACGGTAAATGGAACCAAAGACTGAAAACTGTGTAGCCCTAGCTGCTTAATATTGAGCCACACCCATGTGGGACGTATCATCATCTTAGTGGTTGAGCAACCAATGGTCAGCCCATTTACATGGGACCTTTGGACCAACCTTCATTTGTTGTGGACCGATGCGATCCGATTTTCATCTGGAGAACTGCCTATCAGCCAACAGGCTCGGCTCGGCTTGGAGATCCCCTTTTACCAGAGCGGGATTGAAGTTTGACTTGCTTACCCAGGTCCCCCCGTCTTGCCCTTTCTCACCAACTTTTTTGGGGGGAGGGTGAAGCCCTACTGAAATCGACTACAGAAAAAAAGGGTACCCTTATTCTAAGCTCTCTACTGGAGGACCTAGATACACTCCGGCTTGCCCACAATTATGGTTCGGGTTTTCCCTTTTTAAGGGTAGTTCTTGAGGGTCCAGCTGCCTCTACCTGTTTTTGCTTAGGCTGTTGGGAACAGTGCAAAACTGAGTCTTTGGCCATCCTTGATTGCACCTTTATCTTTTGAAGCTGTTTGAACATGACTCTTTCCCCACAGTTGAACTCCATGCATCGAAAGCCAAGCAATAGATTGTGTGAGATTCTCCATTGCGCCAGCCTGGTCATTTTCTTCATGTTCTTTGCACGGATGTGGCAGACATGTTGTTTCCGTCCAGATGTAAACATTTTTGCAGCCACTCGTCAACTCGTTTGGGGCAGACATCGAATGCCAATCCTCGTAAGTCGTAAGCGCAGTCGACACTTCAGCCTTGCCCAGGTCTCAATCTTCGCACCTATCGTGACTCAGATGCAAAGCAAGGTGTTGTGACAAAGATGCGAACCATGTTGTAATCTTTGTTGAGAAGCTGCCAGCCAAATGCAAGAGCAACTACGCTGCGGTGTTGCTGGATCACAGTAATGAAGGCTCAATAAGTTCTGACTAGTTACTTCGGCTATACGGTTTTCAGCTCTGACATGTGCAGCAAGGAAACTCCCTCTGAGGTCGTTCTTGCAGCACTTTTCAGCGTGATGGCCACATCCTGTGTTGAGTTACCAAGCAGCTAATGGCAAGCATCGAATGCCACGGAGTGGAAAAAATGGATGAAGGGTTCTTTCTTCAAACCAACTAATATGATCAAGCACATCAAGCATCGCACTTTGCCCAGTTCATGCACGCACACACAGATCTGATATATATTTATTTGTACATGTGCACATATTGTAGTATACATGTATAACACACACATATATAGATGAGCCGATATTGTAGAGCGGTCTTGGTGTGAACATACTAGGCTGAAAGTGTGAGAAGTCCAAGTCAATCACTTCGATATCCCACACGTCGGCGCGGACCCAAGTGAAGTTTTGTGGGGTCAAGCCATCGGCGATTGCTCCCTCTTTGTGTCGTGCTCATTTTTTTTGCAGAGCGCTGGAGTTTTTCTCTTCTGCACCCATTTCTGCGCTCCGCCCTTTTTTCTAGTTGAAGCGGGATCCTTTGCTGGACAACACGGCAACCCACGGTCAGTGCAGAGGAGTGTGAGATATTGGATACAAGAATATGCATACGTGTGTATCATGTATAATATATGCATATGTGCGTGAGCCACGGACAAAACGCATGTAAACCACTTTATTAAGGCGGGGTACGCTTTTACAGAGCGCATCCCAAAACCATGGAAAAGGGGGAAGCTCTCCCCCGCAAGCGATAACCCTTGACTTCAATTTAAATGAAGCGCAGTCAGCGTGATCCCATTAGCGCAGATGAAGAGATAGGTGTTGACATCCGTGCATGTCAGAAAGCTTGGGGGCTCGAAAGCCGATAGGCGGCCACAAAAAAGGCAACAACCCCATAGCAGGATTTGCGCGCCAGCATGGTCAAACAAGTCAAAATTGCAACTCAGCCACTGCTTCAGCTTCATTCTCCGGCTGGCTTTAGGGAAGCTGCCCAGACAACCGACTCTGCAATGCTGCATTGCTGAGCACAGGTTCAGCACCAGGGGCGAGCTGTGTGGAACTTGTGTTCTGTCTGGGGTAGTCGCTTAGCACTGGGCCTTACGTTTTTTCGATGTGGTGGTGCGTTTGCTTCGCAGAAAGCTACAAGCAACTTGCATGGCACCATTTCGCTTCTCAAGGGTCAAATGGCAAACGTGCGGCGCGGTTGGCATCGCGCGTGGGCAAGCCAGAGCGGGTGTACAAGAGCCAGAGCAGAAGCTCCTGGCCAGCTACTTGTTCCACCGAGCAGCACCTGTTTGGGGGGACGCCTTGGTGGCGAAGCCGCCTGCAGGCCACGTGGCTGACTCTCCCAATCGAGAAATGATGTGTGTGACAGGCTTCGAGCTTTGCGCGTTTGGCAGCGTTTTGCTGGAAAGTTTTCGGGGAACGCAAGGAAGAGCCCATGGCACAGCATTGCTACATCCTCGCCTTTTCCAGCATTCTTCATACTGCCTTGCGAGCAAGCCAGCTGATCGATGTTTTGCTTGGGCAAGAGGCTCGGCGTTGCATGCCCCAGCGCCGTTTCACATGTCGCTCTGCCACAACCACCTGGTCGAACTGCTGGGCTTGGTTCCCTGCTTCGGGGCGTGGAGAAGCACACAAGAAGCATGCTGGGCAAAGGGCAACAGGGCTGTAACTCACACCCTGGAACAGCTTGCAGAAGAACTGTGCTTCGGGCTGACGAGTCTGCCAAGCCACAGCCTGGCGTTGGATTTCCACATCGCCCGCGCGTATGCGACGAAGATATGGCTGAGTCCGGCGACTGGCGCAGAGGCTACTATGGAGCTAGCAAGGCTACTTGGAACACTGATCCGTGAGAGCTGACGCAGGAAATCGTTGTGACCTTGCGCCAACGAGCCCAAAGAATAGCTGCTACCCAACCTCCAGACTGCGCCACCCCCACTGACAGATCAAGAGCTACGGCATAGGAAAGACGCCAGCAGCAGCAGCGGCAGCAGTAGTAGCGACGGCGGTGAAGGCAACGTGGGTGGTGGCAGTGATGAAAAATACCACTATCCGCGATGGAGACGGCGACAAAGATGCGGTGTTCGAAAACGCTGTAAAACGCCGGGGGCCGCCCAAAAAAGGATAACAATAAGTAGCAAGGCCTAACTTGAAGGGTCCGCTCCTCGCACACATATATCTGTAAACATGTATTTCCTGGAGAAACACGCTTGCTTCACGCCTAGGGCGTCCAATGCGGGCGCTGCAAATTGCCCTATAGGCTGGCAAAGCAAACATCAACACACACGCATTTACGACGACATCGCAACATATATGATGCTGGTTCATTTGGCAAATTCCTGTTGACGCCGTCGCGAATGTGGGTGTTGCGCTTATTTGTGCATCTGTTTTGACATGTTGGTTCAGCTTTCAATTGGCAGACGCTTCAGCATTTGTTGCGCTGTGGCTTAAACTGTGCTGCGATCTTATTGCGAGCGCTGCGCGCTTCCCGCCTCGGCCAGGCTCAGACGAACCAAAAGAGCAACGCGGGCTTAAGCAAATGACGCCGGCTGGGCTGAAATAATGTGCTTGTTTGTGGTTCCATGGCCCTCCTCTCGCCGCACATTCCATGAGTGCACCCTTCAAATGCTCAGGTTCCAGCCCTGAAGGGGCCATGACTTTTGGCTCTGAGATGTTCTGAGCGTGTTAAATGGTCTCAATCTGGCCTGTGAAGCAAACTTGCCTCGCGCCCCGGAAAGGCCAGAATGAAACAGCATACGGAACACTGCTTGCGCCTCGGACAAGCGTCCCAAGCCCCCAACCCCCCACACCAGTATATCCTGACATCCTCAGGAACTTGTGGAGAACGATGCCAGCGCCACGTTCAGGGCCTAAGCGCAGTCCGTCACGGTGTTGTCTTTTTGCTTGTGTGTTTGACTGTTGCTTGCTTTGGTTCGCGTTGCGTTGCTTGCGCGTTGCTTGTGTTTTGCTTGTTGTTCATGCTGTTGATGTTGCCTTTGTTGCAGTCGCTGTTGACGTTGCTGTTGTGGTTGCCTGTATCGTTGTCGTTGTTTTCGATTCCGCCCTCGTTGTCGCGATTGCCGTTGCGGTTGTTGCTGTTGCCGTCGCTGTTGCTGTTTGCAGATGCTTTTGTTGCTGTTGCCGTTTCCGTTGTTGTTGTTGTTGGTTGCTTGTGGTTGTGGTTGTTGGTTGTTTGGT
Organism: Effrenium voratum; assembly: GCA_963377175.1. Taxonomy (NCBI): domain Eukaryota; class Dinophyceae; order Suessiales; family Symbiodiniaceae; genus Effrenium; species Effrenium voratum. Next base: position 400,661 of record CAUJNA010003415.1, read on the forward strand.
TGGTTGGTTGGTTGGTTGGTTGGTTGGTTGGTTGGTTGGTTGTTTTGTTTGTTTGTTTGTTTGTTTGTTTGTTTGTTTGGTTGGTTGGTTGGTTGGTTGGTTGGTTGGTTGGTTGGTTGGTTGGTTGGTTGGTTGGTTGGTTGTTGTTGTTGTTGTTGTTGTTGTCGTCGCTTTTGTTCTTGTTCTTCTTGTTGTTATTGTTGTCTCGCTTCCGGAATTCATGGGCTATATTTGTACTTCTTGCAAAGACACTTATTCTGGTACATAGAAAGTTTGGACCTTTTGGCCAAGCAGCTCGGGAAGTGAGTTGTTGTTCTGGGTGTTGTTCGTGTTTTTGTTATTCTTGTTGCTGTTGTGGTTGTGGCTGTGGCTGTCGGTGTTGTTGGTTGTGGTTGTGGTTGTTGTTGTGGTTTGTTTTTGTTGCTGTTGCTGTTGCTGTTGTGGTTGTTTTTTCGTTGTTTGTTTGTTTGTTTGGTTGGTTGGTTTGTTTGTTGTTGTTGTGGTGGTGGTGGTGGTGGTGGTGGTGGTGGTGGTCGTGGTGTTGCTGGCGTTGTTTGTTGTTGCCATTACTGTTGCCTCTCGCACCCGCAAGATCTTGATTCATGGGCATGAGGAGGGAAACAAGAGAAAGGTCACTGCTGCCATGAGGCAAAACCTGGTCGGCACGCCATGAGCTCTGGGATTTTGGGGGCTTCGCAGACAACCAGAAAACCTCCTGCATTTAGACGAATCTTCGGCGAAGCCTTGTTCAAGTCCGCCTCTCCCTTCGCCGCTCTGAGGTGGCTCATTTGCAAAGGTGCCAACTTGGAGCCTCAGGCAGAGGAGGGGGCTGAAAACCTGGACATTCCTCACCCGTTGATGTCGAGACGTTAAGCGATACAGGTGTCGGCACCTTGGCAATGAAAGGTTTGTCTACAGTCGTCTTTTTTGTTTTTTTTTCAAGGTGCAAGGAGGCCACCCATCATGGGCATTGATCGGGTCCTTCGCGGCCCTCATGTTACTTTCCGAGTATAGCGGCAGAAGTGCAGCAGACAGGATCTTCCAGCATTTGGTGTTGTCCGTTACTGTGAAGGATGTGACCATCCTCTACAGTATGTGAAGATCCTCGTCAACTGCATAGAGAAATGGCAGCTGGTCGACATGTATCATGTCTCCAGCTGATTAATTTCCTTGTTTTACTGGATGACTTGCTTTGTGGATGGGAATTCTGTGTTAACAAATCCCACTCAGGCAAAGTGAATCCATTTACCTGGGGAGCAGCTCGAGAGACAAAGTCAAGGCTTTTGAATCGACTTCAAATGAATAAGAAATGTTCAGAATTCTTAGTCTCTTCGCTGATGTTGGCAAGTGACTTCTTTTTTGGTTCTGTCTATTCATCTATAGTAGGGGGCTGCAAAAACACAGTTTGTTGCTACGATACCAGGGGATCGATCACACAAGGAACAATGAGGCAAGTTGTGAAACAATCAGTCTGCAACCAGGCACCATCAGCTCATGCACGCACATGCGAAGCAATCAAGGGACACTCTTTGGAAACAACACTCGACGATCCCCAATTTGATATCCAGTGCCGATGTCCTCAGATTGCAGTGCAGTGGTGTGTGCTGTACTAGCATGCTGGAAGTTGGTCTCACCAAAAGCAGACACTCCAAAAAGGCACGTTACGGCTCGTGCGAGCCATTCGCCAACCCGCGCGCAGGACGTTTGTCAGAACTCCGTCTTCTCACTCTGGCTCACTAGAGGCTGGACCGAGATCACCAGAAATGGCCATTTTTTGTGTGCCATATCTACCTGCCAAGCTCCGATGGACTGCTGGATGCTTTTTTAGTGAGGCATCATTCGAAGTCCGTTTATGCAATCGCAATGAACGCTGGTTTCTGCCCGGACAAGTGAATGCTGGTTTCTGCGATTGGGCTAATCAGCGCCACGATGCGATATAGATCATGATTAGATCATGACATTGTTGGCAGGCATCATCGTTTTCAGTGACTGCACGTCAAACCCACATCGGTTGTCAGAACGGATGTTTGCGTTTAATCATTTGGGTGTGGCTCAAAGTTAAACAGGAGGGGTTACTTTACGCAGGTGTTGGTCTATGTTTCCACTTGCCAGGGTTCCAGTTTGGTACCGGTTTTTGGAGCCACAGCCACGTTGCTTGAGGTAGAGTGGCGTCCGTTCTCCGTATTTTGGTTAAGATGAATTATAGTACTCTAGATGATTCCCACTTCTGAGATAGGCAAGTCGTTGGGAAGGCCTCCGAGCTGTATTTCCGAAGCGGGTTCCCCAAAACTCGATCACCCGGTCAGTTGAGAACATGTTTGATCCATGTATATATATATACATATGTATATATATATATATTCCAGCGACTCTGGCTGGAACTGTTCACATGTTTAACGAGTAGCAGGAGTTTGACAATGGCCAAGATCCAGACTCAGACTGTGCCAGCACTTATTAAGTGGGCAAGTCGCATATTCGTGCACGGATGGCTCAGGGTCGCGCTTCTGAAACATGTGTGCTTCAATAATCCACGAGCCATCAACTAGAGCAGTGTGTGGCTTGTTAGTGCTTGTTTGCTGTTTCTGTCATCTTTGCGTCCCAGCAGAATTCACTTTTAAAGCTATTGGAAATCAATGGAACCGGCAATATGTATATTTTGATTTTACTATGTATGAACCTAGTTGTATCGAATCGATTTTTTATTGAACGCTTCCATTCCAGAGGTTGAAAGTTGTGCGGCCAGGTGCCTCGCTACTTTGGCTGGCGATTCCCTTTCTGGCGCGGCCCTGAGCAGTTCGGCCGGGCTTTGCTTGCAGGCTTCGCTCTGCCTGAAGCAAGGGGTTGTGACACGCGTAGAGCATGTACAAATATTGGTATGTCATACAACGATACATGACTATCTACATACATATATATATATATGGTAAGTCTAGACATATACACATGCACATATACATACATACATACATACATGCATACATACATACATACATACATACATACATACATACATACACACACACATACATACATACATGCATGCATACATACATACACACACAGACATACATACATACATACATACATACATACATACATACATACATACATACATACATACATACACACACATACATACATACATACATACATACATACATACATACAGACACACACACATACATACATACATACATACATACATACATACATACATACATACATACATACATACATACATACATACATACATACATACATACATACATACATACATACATACATACATACATACATACATACATACATACATACATACATACATACATACATACATACATACATACATACATACATACATACATACATACATACATACATACATACATACATACATACATACATACATACATACATACATACATACATACATACATACATACATACATACATACATACATACATACATACATACATACATACATACATACATACATACATACATACATACATATACATACATACATACATACATACATACATACATACATACACATACATACATACATACATACATACATACATACACACACATACATACATACATACATACATACATACGTACATACACACACACACATACATACATACATACATACATACATACATACATACATACATACATACATACCTACCTGTGCGCAGCCAGTAAGAACTCATGAAGGAAGGCTGCAGGATATGACGATTCGAGTCCGGGAGCTTCAGCCGGGGCACAAATTTTCGGTGCCTGCGCTGAGGTAAGGAAGAGATTCCCATTCTTGCCTCTGGCCCTGGAGGCATGTCAAATATTTTGCCACCAACTTGTCACAACTGCATACCTCAAACATCGCCTTGCATGAGAAGCGTACGTATGATGCACACCTAAGGATGTATATATATATATGTGTTAATGTGTACATATATGTGGTACCCCCCCCAAAAAGAAAACGCATGCCCCAAAAGAAATGGTATTTGCATTGCAGTACCTTTGCGCGATTTCCACCCCCTGCTCAGGCACTGCAATTTGCAGCATTTAACTATGCTCGCATCTGCTGACATCTGACTGTGACTGTATCCTCTTAAAACCCTTAAAAAGCGCTTTAAAACACTTTTGGATCTAAGATTCAAGATTTACGATTTGCAGGACTCTAGATCTTGAATCTTGAATCCAGTATGGGACCCCCGAAAAAGCTTCAAAGCGCTTTAAAGCACATTTCGATCTAAGATTCAAGATTCCAGATTCCCAGGACTAGTTCTTGAATCTTGAATCCAGTACGCGACCCCCCAAAACGCTTCAAAGCGCTTTAAAGAACTTTGGGATCCAAGATTTAAGTGCAAGATTCCCAGAACTCTAGTCCTTGAATCTTGAATCCATGATAAAAGCGCTTTAAAGCGTTTTGGGGGCCCCATACTTTGATATGTATCACATATCGGTCTAGACCCTGTGTGTTATGACGCGTCACCAAACTTCGCTTTTACACTGTAGCAAAATTAAATTTGCTTGTGATGCTTGTCCGATAAACTTGTGTTGACATAGATTGAGTTTATGACCATAATATATATATATATATATGAATTGGTTGGAAAAGATCAAGAGGACGAATACCACAGACATGTTTTTCAGAGCGTAGGGAAGCAAATGCTTTGAAATGAGCCCACTTGGGGTAATATCTGTCTAAACTGACTTGAACAGCAGGCGCGGTTTGTTTGGGGGGGGGGTGCATATATATATATATATGTATTTTGTTTATATACACCATATATATATAGTTATATATTGTACCTACATGTTCACATTTCCACATCGATCGATGGTTGGATATCTTGACTGCGGTGCTAGTGACTGAGGTGCTTCTGGCAAATTCCAGGAGCAGCGTGTACCTGAGCGTGGTCAAGAAGCCCACGAGGCCGCGATGCAGTTTGGTGTTTGGGGTGAGGCCTGGGGATGTTCAAAGCATTTTCTGCGGGGTGACATTGGGACCACCTGGGCATGGTTCTAGTTTGGACGCCTTGTGGTGGACATCATTTCCATGGGGACATATGTCCACCTACCGTTTTGGGATGTTCACAGCATGTTCTGTGGGGTGACATTGGGAGAGGGGTAGACAGTAGATACTCCCAACACCCCATGGATTTTTTGTTGCCCTCCGGTTTTTATGCACTGGCATGATTTAATTGGGTCTGTTGTGGGCAAGGCTGTTTGCGAACTCGGGCTTGTTTTTTACCCCCACGGAATTGTATCGACCTTTTCCCTTGGGCATGCCTTATATTTGGTGAGTTGTTGGATCCGGCTGCTCTTTGCGGGGCTTCGATTTCAGATTAGGCACCGGACCAAGGTTGGTATTCACAGAGGAATCGAATCATTCCTGAGGTGCAAAATGGATTTCGTCCATCCAGAGTAGATGATTTGGGTAAAACAACCGACATCATTTTGGTTTGGCTTGGACCACGCATGCGCTGAAACGGGACACTCAACCAGGGCGAACAGCATCCTGGGAAATTGATCGATCCACCCCAGTTGATGAGCAAATCAACAAATTGAATCGCGGTGTGGGCGGGTGTGGGCAAGCACATATCTAGGTTTGCCTGAATCAAGCGAACACAAGCAATAACACCTCGTTCTGGATTATTAAAGCAGACCCACTTATACAGTTTCTTGGGCGTTTCGCCATGCAGCATGGCCCTAGGGACGTGTCGATTCTGGATTTCTGGATCCGCCAGGCCCAGTGCGCCTTTGAACGAGGAGTCCCGACGAGCAGCGGAGCACGTGCGCTGAGAGGCTTCAGTCTTGTTTGCATGGCTGGTCCTCGTTCCGCAAAGGATCAAATGGAAGGCCCCGCTTTTTTGAGTGGGTACCCTTCTAGGTCCCCCAGTAGTGCCCGTTTACCCTTTTTGGGGGAGGGTTGCCCTAAGATAGACTGCGGGAAAAAACATGATTCTAACCTCTCTACTGGGGGACCTATTTGAGTGGCCCTAAGGGTCATGACCCCTCCAATGCACACCCCTGGGCCCTCCAAAGCAGAACCCCGACCAATTCCTCAAGGACCCTCAAAAACCACATTTTGAGGGCCCCAAATCAATCGAGACCCTTAGGGGGGTACTCTTTGTTGCGTTTGGTTTACAGGGAGACCAAAGAGAAGGACTCTCAACTATCGTTTTGGGTCATGGTCATGTCAAGTGTTTGCGACCTGAAATGTTGCATTGAAACTGAGGACGGTTTTAGGGCTGATCTGATTGGAGCCAGAAACTCGGGGTTATTTCCGTTAAACCACCGGGGGGCCAGTGAAACAGGGTTCGTTTCCGGGCCATGTTGTGGCTTTTCTTTAAAGGCCAAGGACGACCCTCATTTTGACCACTCCGGATTTGTGGTGTCATATTTCGCCGGCACGCGTCTCTATGGAGGGCATGGCTCTGTGAATCATTGTGGGTTTGTCACCACGTGGTGGCACTTGGTGCGGAGACTTGGCATGGTAGCATTCTAATTGGAACATTCCGGCAACCAAAGGGAACAGATACTCTGACTCTTTGCGAAGAAAAGGCAGCCTCGCAGCTCGCAGAAAGTTGCAACTGTTGGGCTTAGGGCTTAGGATGGGCAGGATTGGAATACCCCGAGTTCACCCGAAACCATGTGAGTGTGTCTCTTTTAGGGGACCCCCCGAGAATTGCTCTGTTTTCCTTCGGTTTCCTTTTTGAACCAACGCCAAAAGGGGTACCGAGCTTCACAAAATACACTCCCATATTCCTTTTAACCCGGGCCTCGTGTAAAGTCCAAGGAGAAACCCAATGGCTGTTTGCCTGTTGGCTTTCTTTTAAATCAACCCCACTTTTGGGGTAGCACCCATCACCCCTCTTTCTGGGATACCGCGCCTCGATCCGCAAAAAAAAAAAGAACACAACGAGACGCGACGAGGGCCGATGGTAGCTGAGAGCCGATGGGAGGTACTTTGCGCAACCATTGAGCACACCATCCCCGAGCGCAACGTCAAGGTCAGCGCAGGTGGCCTCGGCAAGGCCCGGCCAGGGGCGAGAGGGGCGAGAGGGGCGAGAGGGGCGAGCGGGGCGAGCGGGGCGAGCGGGGCGAGCGGGGCGACTGGCGGCATCATGCCAAGCGTGGTCCTTTGTGAGTACCCTCTTGTCCACTAACATGGATCCCACCGGAGAGTTACTTTTAAAGGAATGTAAAGTTAAGTTTAAAGGAAAGTAAAGTTAGTTTTAAAGGAAAGTAAAGTTAATTTTGAAGGAACAAACAGTTACTTTGAAAGGACAGTATGATGGGCCATGGATTTTGACATGTTAAGATGAAACACTGGGGCCACCCTCCCCTTGCGGGAGGACCCTTATTTGGGGGTACGCGGTGGTCTTTTGGAGCGGGGCTTGGCCTTTTTCTCGAAGGCGTAGCAGAAGGGTTCGCGCTTTCGAAGGTGTCTGGAGTCAGCACGTGTTCGCCGTGTGTTCGCAAGTGGGTTCACAAGCATCCGCGAGCCTCCGCAGGTGGACAAAGCTGCCGTGCCGTTGGGGAAGCTTCAGAATGTGAATTTGAATGACGTGCGAAATGTTGGCTTTAGTGCGGTGCGCAAACCGGGGTCAACAGGGCGAACGTCAAACTCAAAAGGTGATGCAAAGACCCATGACTATGTAAACACAAGGACAGATAGGTAGATAGCTTACGCATTCAGATATTCATCGATGATTGCGTTTGTTTGGCTTCCGTCTGCTCAAGGCGGAGGCCAACCCAAGAGGGCGCAGCAATGTCGACCATTCAAACACGCCATAGAATCAGCAGCCACAGCCTCACAATCACAGCGGCGTGTGACAAATCGGGTGATGAATATGGACGGTGTTTTGACAATGGCTTGAATGTGTTTTGACAGGTGGCGGGCTCAACTCTGCTCCAAAATCCACAGATCCGTCATGTTGATCGCAGAAGATCCGACCCTAAATTCAATGAATTGTCACAAGCCTTGCATTCATTGCGATGCACATTTTACAACCGTTCCGCAAAAATACAATCTGCAAAGAACCGCAAGAATGTCAACCAAAAGTTGCGATTCCTCTCCGAAGATTGAGTCTGATTCCCGCATTTGAAGTAGAGTTTTAGTGCCAAAGAGAAGCCAAAGAAAGCTGATGGTCTTTCAGTGCCACTCGATTTGTCACACGCCGCTGTGACTGTGAGGTTGTGGCTGCCTCTTATTGTAAGCCATTGTCAAAACACCGGCCATATTGATCACCCGATTTTCGACCCTACCACTGAAACCCTACAACTATAGGGACAACCATCTGGTCCCCCAGTAGTGCCCTTCTCTCCCCTTTTTTGGTTGGGAGGGTTCCCCTACTAAATAGACTACAGAAAAAAGAAATGCTACCAACTTATTCTAACCTCTCCAGTCTGGAGGACCTAGAAAACAGCCATCTACCTGCGAGCGTCGGAGACCAGTGCGGCAGGTCTTGGACCAGATGTTGCGGGAGCATCCCAAGTGCCGGCTCAGCTTGGTGCATCCCAAGCCCCTCGTTGATCGTTTCGAGCAACGGCGCGTTGATTTTTCTCTGGCCTCGGTTTCCCAGGGAAGGGGGGAAGGTAGGTACAAGGGGGTTGGTAGTTGAGAGTCCCTTTTTTGGGGTTCCTTGGGGTTTAGGGTTCCTTACCCTAAGCAGAGCTCGGACCCTCCATTCTCGGGGGCTTTGAGGGACCTCCATCGGTTTTGGTTTTGCACCTCCTACAGGAATTGCCCTCTTGAGCGTCCAACTTGCTTAGGGCAGGGAGAAGCTCGCCCACGTTCGTATGGGGCTGGGGAAGGCACTTTCGCAACATTGCAGGTAAGAAACAGGCAGCTTCGAATTGTTTTCTTTTGGATGTATAGAATTAGTGAGTGGTTGTGCCCGATTCTGATGATCGCCCTTGGCTCGTGTGATGGTTCGTTGTGGGTCCGATCCGATGAGGATTGGTTCCAGTTGGTCGTACCTGGTTGTAACAGGTACGTTGCCATTGCACCTGTGATCCCATCATGGGGTGATCAATCACACCAACAAAGGGGATGGCCAATGATGATTTTGTCCAGACCCCACAATTGGGCGTGTCCTTTCACTGACATGGTAGTGATTTCAAAACCCGGGTAGATGAAGATTAGGTAGCGGAGAATTCCCAACCATAAAATAGGTGCGGATATCCGTCGTTGTAATTCTTTACATGGTTCTGGGTAGGCCACTTTAGTACCAGGCTTTGATTTTGACTCTGATGGACATGCTTATTGAACTTGTCCCAGTGCTGGCAAGATATGTCCACCGACACACCTTGGTCGGAGACTGTTGCACGAGTTGATTGAGGCGTCTAGCTTGAACCTGAGCTATCGACATCGTCAGCTGTTGAGGGGCAGAGCAAAACAGAGCTGCAGCACCATAACTTTGGTGCATTTTGCTTGGCTGTTAGGACTTTAACTTCTTGCCAACTAATGAGTTTTCCATTAAACTACTAAAAGTTAAACTTTTAGCAGGGGAGCAGAAAGCAACCGAGATACCTTCACCATTTATGAGCATTCGACATCGGCAACTTTTGAAAGGAGCAGGACATGAGGCGCGCCTGCCACACTGCCACAGGCAAATCGGTTTTTGTGCGCAGAACTTCATGCCAGTTGAGTATTACAGGGAGTGAATTCTGAATCATGGCTGTAGCGTCTGCAAGCGGAGAGGCGGCACAACCTGACTAGTCCGTTTACTTGCCAGAACTGCTTCGGGGGAGTGCCGTAGGATAGGGAATCAGGTGTTGGATGAGTATGGCAAAGAAAAGTCAAGCTCAATCAGAGGGGTCCCTATTTTTGGAAACCCCCGCCTTGAATCACATAGCGATGCCTGACATTCAACCATTGCATGGGATACATTGGTCACTCACAATGTGCAACCCCAGGAATTATATCGAGTTTTATTCCATCCCAAGTGGTGCGATTTGGATTTTGCCCATCCAGATTTGTGCGAGATTCCATTGAGCCTGATTGCTTTGCGGGCTCCCGGAGATTTGGATGTAGGTTTTAAACCAAAATGCCGAGGGAAATCCATAAGCCTAATCTTCCCGGTGGGTCACAGGGGTTTCTGGTGAGTTTCACCGTTCTTTGTAGAGCATTCTTTGCATTTCGCTCAGATGCCAGCCAGAGGTTTGGTGATGTGGACTACGGCTTCCTGGAAGAATTCACCACGCTGAAAATGATCGTTGATGGCAAGGAGCACGGGATGCTTCAACATGCCTTTTCAAACTGCTCTCGGGAGTTTAGCCAAGGTTATCTTCTTTGATTGAATGTCGATCGTCCAAATGTACTCGGCTGCTAGTTGTTTGGGGTTTGCGCACTTCATTCAATGATCAGTTTTCCTTTGGCACCGTTCTGGATGTTGCTTGACGTGCTCTTCTTCGTATGAAGCTTCACAGAGATGAATGCAAGGCCCGTGCAGGCGAAGCGGCTGATTTCAGCGGCTACTGTCCTCGGGGTGTCTCTACTCATTGTGAGACATGACGATTCACCCACTTGCTGGTGCCAGTAGGGCATGAGGGAATGACCCAACTGGTGGTTTTCCTTTAAAGGGCCCTGGGTTCATTCCCTCATTCCCTACCTATCGCACCAGCCCATTCTCCAGGCTGAGTAGTGGAGTGGGCAGCATGTTAATAGTTTTTGTTTGCATGCCTTAGGAGCAAGTGGTGACGGTCTACCGCCTCGAACACGAGTTGAACGGCATCAACCGATGCTGGCCCGCCCTCGACTGCGCTTCGCATATTTTCTTAATTGAAATGATATGGGCGAATCTTTATCGTGGTTTTCCTTTTGGCTTCCCTTTGCACCCATCAAAAAACTAAGAAACACACGCACACACACACACACACATATTCCGTCCAGTATGTCTTGTTGACGAGTCTCTTGAAAGTGTATGGGCTCTTCATTAAATCTGGTGACCATTGCTGCTCGTATTTGCAGAATGCTTGTGTTTGGACATATTGTTTGACATGTTGGCTTTTGGGTCATTAAGGCTATGGCAAAATGAGCTGTGTGTGTGGAGCAAGCAAATGTTGAAGGGAGGTTGCTTCGGTCGCATAGGCTCTGAAGGCGGCTCACGTGCCAAAGATCGATAATCCAATCGTCACAGCCCGGCTCTTCCCAACTCTTCCAGAATGCCCGTGCAATTGAGCTGTTGCAAAACCCGGAGATAGTGCAATACGGACAATATTGCCGCTTCCACTTCCAGCTGACAGGGATACCGGGTAGGCTCACTAACTGAGCGTGCGAAAACCGCTTGGTTTGTTGCCGGAGCGAGGCTCATGATCACTGTTTGATCACGCAGATATCCTGCTTCAAACTGACCACGGGCCACAATTGAATGAGTGACCCCTTGAAGTGTGGATGGTTTAAAGGAGGTTCCAACATTTTCCCGCACAAACTCAGCCTGCTTATTGAGCGCTCGGTTGGTTTTCGGATCGCGGCCCCTGTGCTCGGCGTCACTCGACTGCTCGCGATGCTTTGCTCAAGAGCCCAGCGGCCGAACGGCGCGGCAGAAAGACACCGCACGGAAGGAGAGGCACCAGAGTTGCCTTTAGGAGCTTTACCACGTGTTTTGGGGGGCTTTCCTTTCACGTGTTTGGGGGTGCTTTTCTTTCAGAGCTCTTGTTTGGGGGCTGTCCTTTTAACATTCTTTCTTTAGAGCCTTCTTTGCCAGAACAATTGGCTGTGAGATGGGCGAAACACCAGATCAGCTTCAGGCTTGGGGCCGGGGAGTGGCGCTCGCGGTAAGGGGGCTGCCACCCGACTCGGTCCTATGGGATGATCCACGATGCTGGCGCTGTTGGGCTCCTTCTTCCAATGCAAGGAGTGCTGCAGCGAGGCGAATCCGCGAATCCGGGCGGCGGTTTCGTTCGTGACCTGGGCGGATCTCTTTGCTGCTTCCTGCAACCCGAGCGGCCCAGTTGCCCAGCGGCGGTCTGTTGCCTCTTTCTTGGGAAGGGTTCCCCTTCAAATTCAACCAACCAAAAGCGGATGCCCCCCTTTTCCCATGGCCACTCGGCATCTGAGGTGGCTTTCCCTGGCAAACCCGAGCTTGTGCCAGTGGATTGAAGTGTTAATCTTGGTAGCCCAAATCTTGGTTTACATCTCCGTCTGTTGCCCAGTCTCTTGCAAGGGACTTAGCCCGTCGGCCCATCGATGGCTTTGAACAGCTTAATCTTCCGCTGGCCAATCAATTTGTGATAAAGCATGGTATTTGGGGTTTAGGGGCATCCATAATGATGTGCAAAGTGTCCCATGTTGGAAGCGTTATTTCAATTATTTCCTTCTGTGGTGCGTTTTCAACGTACACCATGTCACGCTGACATCAGTTACGTAGTCATTTGATAGGCACACGCGTGCGCGAACCGTTTAACTTGGCCGTAGCAGTTTGGAGGATGCTCGAAGATCGAAGACGCAGGGTTGACGCATGAGTGAAATGGCCATCGGTCAAAACCCCATACCCCCAGTGAACATCCCAATCCCCACTAAAATAGACTAAAATGGGTGGTGCACCTACCCCAAAATGGTACCAATGGTTTTGACCCACAGCCAAATAATTGTAAACGCTTCGCGTTGCCCGCCTCGGCCCAGCCTAGTTCGAGGGAAGGGTCAGGAACACCGAAATCCAGTGTTGGGAAGGTCCGAATCCTACTGAGAGCTTGTGACCGCACCAGTTCGCCCGTGCTAGTTCGATGTTCGGAAGCCGTCCTGCTCAGAAGCCGTAGCGTGTGCCGTTGTATTTCCCCTGCGCCGAGAGGCCGGGCAGGCTGGGCTTGCTGGCTAAGCTGTGGGCTGGGGGCCGAAGCGAAGGGGAGCTGGGGTAGGCCGTGCTTGAGTGGGTTGCTTGCTCAGACTAGGGCTGGCCAGCTTGGGCTGCGCTGCTTGGGCAGCCGGAGTGAAGGGCTGGGGCACGTTGGGCCAATTGATGCCATGCGCCGGACCAGGCTGCTGGTTGGGGAAGGCCTGCGCCTGGGGCCTGGGCAGGGCGGGCTGGGCTGGGCCTTGCTAGGGCGGGTGGCTGGTTGGGCTGGCCTGAAGCCAGCTGGGCTGTGGCTTGCTTGCGCGGGTTGCTGGTTGGGCTGGGCCTGAAGCTGGCTCCAGACAAGTCAGACAAGCCGGCCTCGCCTGGTTGGGCTGGGCCACAGGCTAGTGGTGTTTGCTTAGGCGGGTTGCTGGTTGGGCTGGGCCTGAAGCTAGTCTCAGCCACGAGGCTGCGAAGCCATGGGTGGGTTGCTGGCTGTGGGGCAGCCGGACTACGCTGTGGTTGCGCCTGGATCTTTGGCTGGGCGGGCTGGGCTGAGCTGTGCTTGGGCGGGGCCTGTCTCATACATGAGGCTAGTCTCAGGCTGGCATACCTTCAGACCAGTCTCAGACTGCGCCGAAGGGAGTCTCAGACTGCGCCGAAAGGGCTGGGCCTGCTGGATGACTTGGGGCCAGACGCGAGCAGGAGGTCAAGGCCTGGGCGCTGAGCTGCTTGCAGCCGGACTGAGGGGCTGGGGCACGTCAGACAGGCTTAGTAGCTGGCATAGCTTGAGACCAGTCTCAGACACAGACACGTGAGACTGGTCGTTGGCCTGAGGCCAGTTTCAGACACGTTAGACAAACCTGACCTGGCACGCTGGGCTGAGCGCTGCGAAGCCATGGGTGGGTTGCTGGCAGCCGGGCAGCCGCTGGTTGCGCCTGGAACTTGGGCTGGGCGGGCTGGGCTGAGCTGTGCTTGGGCGGGTTGCTGGATGGGCAAGGCCTGTTTCATACACACTTGGGCCTGAGGCTGGGTGGCGAGTTGCTGGGCTGGGCCTGAGGCCAGTTGCAGACGTAAGACACGCCAGCACGCGGGCTGAGGGACTGGGCCTGAGGCTAGTCTCGGCATACTTTGAGACCAGTCTCACACTGCGCCGAAGGAGCTGTCAGACAGGCTTAGTAGCTGGCGTAGCTTGAGACCAGTCTCAGACACGTGAGACTGGTTGTTGGCCTGAGGCCAGTCTCAGACACGTTAGACAAACCTGACCTGGTGGGCGCTGGGGGGCAGGCTGGGCTGGGCTTGCTGGATGACTTGGGGCCGTGCTTGGGCGGTTGCTGGTTGGGCTAGGCCTGTTTCAGACAAGCTTGGGTGGGTTGGGCTGACAGGCCTGGCCAGCAGGCGGCTTGCTGGTTGGGCTGGGCCTGAGCCTAGTCTCAGACACGTCAGACAGGCCTGGCTAGCAAGAGGTCAAAAAAGCAATGATTTTCGCAATTGTCAGCACATTTTCGACAAAAATGGACTTATGGAGCGAGGCAAATTTGAATGTATCAGAAAGCACAATTCCTGGACTGGACTCATGTTTTTTGTTGTTGGTGGGGATAGTGGACGTGGGTCCTCCAATGATTACCATGTCCGACTTCAGACTCTGACGATATCTTCCATACGGGCAGAGGCGGCCATGGTCTCATGCAAGCCCCAGAACACATTTGATGGCCTAGGCATAAAGATTATTTTAGGGGCACCCATGCCTTGGAAAGCCAAAGGCATGGACCAAGATTCTAAAATATTGGGCCCAAAGCCACAAGTCCCTGTACTGAATGCCAGAAGCGTGTGAGAAGACTTGTTCGCTCAAAAACAACTCGAAAGAAAAATACCATCATGTAAACATTTTAGCGGCGCATTCGAACGTTTTGACCCGTTTTATCGACAAGCTCATGAAGTGATTAGCCTGGATCATAAACGTTCAGCGCAAGGGTGAACCAACCAAATGTGACGGAGCATAAGCACAGAATTCTCTGACAGTCCATCCTGTGGACTTCCTGGCCCTGCTTTGGCCTGCCCACTGAGCAAACTTGGGTTTTGCAATCGACTAGCTTAATGCATCCTCCGCAGAGCTCTCTTTCTCTCTCAATTTCAGGTCTGTCTTGTTTGACAAGTTCATCCATCTATTGCCATGGCTTTTCGCTCCGTCGTCCTGGCCTTGGCGGTAAACCTCGTGTGTGCGGACTTCGTGTATGACGACAAGCTGGGGGCGGGGAAATCCCCGGTGCTTCCGCTGGGAAGTGCTGACCGATTTGTGCGCAGCGCCTACGAGATCACCCGAACCACTACGGGTGCCTTGGGGATTGTGGGCGGTCAGCATTCCCAGCTGATCTTGGATTTTGGCGATCAGGAGACGCAGGGCGTTTTTGGAGTTTTTGTTAACCATTGCGTAAACAAGGGGTGGAGAGCCACAATCGAACCCTAGGCAAGTGAAGGTTATACAGTTTGGGATGGTCCCAACCATCAACAGCCCTTGATGGTTTGCAGGACCGC
The DNA here is from genome assembly GCA_963377175.1 of Effrenium voratum. Taxonomy (NCBI): domain Eukaryota; class Dinophyceae; order Suessiales; family Symbiodiniaceae; genus Effrenium; species Effrenium voratum. The sequence continues at coordinate 415,991 of CAUJNA010003415.1, forward strand.
TTAAAACAGGGGTCCCAACATTTTCGCTTTTGGCCTTTATAAGCATCACCTTTGGGTTGCCAATTTACCGTAAGTTTCCTTTGGGGTGATGTTTGAAGGGGACCCCCGAGTTGTGGATTTGTGCATTTGGGAAGAGCCTGGAACCCTGTGACGCCAGATTTTGATTCTGAACTCCCCCAACTCAACAACAGAAGGTGTCCCTTACCAAATGAAGAAACGAGTAAGCAGTAAGCTACGATTTTTCGGACTCCCATAAAGACTGCCAAAAAGAAACTGCGACCAAGGCGAGCTAATTGTTTTTTTCCCGTGGGTCCATATTGGGAGACCCCGAGGAGCCCATGCTGGCCATCGACTTGCACACCGTCCGCGATCCCAAGAGGTCCGAGGAGCGCCTTGATCTGGGCGCCATCTTCGTGCTGCGGATCCCCTTCGAGGACGTGAGCAGCTCGAAGAAAATGAACTCGGCCAACACCATGACGCAGGAGGGGGTTAAAATAGGAGCCGCCCCACAGGACAAGGAGGTTTCTCTTTACAATGCGATTCGGTGTTCCTTAAACCGAACTGCAAAGAGTACCTGAAGAAAAGTGTGCAGGAGGAGCTGAAAGCAGCCAAGGCCACGAACCCCAACTTCGCGGCCAAATCTGTGTACCGGGAGACGCTAGGTCAACATTTTATGGGTGGCCGGTTTTTTGAGGGTACCATTTTGGGGTGGTTTTAAAGGGAAATGAAAGGACACCCACTCATGTTTTATTTTACAGCAACCCCCGTATGATCTTGGATAGGTGAACCGAACTGGTGGACACCAGAATTCACTGGAGAGTTATGTCCAAGCATTTTCCAAGGGGTTCCAGCTTTCAACATTGGTAGCCAGGACATTGGGCACATGAGCCTCAAAATACCAAGTGAGGCTTGCTCGCCAATTGTTGCCGTTGGCTAAGACTATGGCTCACGTCTTTGGATGTCATTGACGTGAATATTGTCCATCGCTTGCATCTTTGGCCAATGAAATCGGGTTGACTAAGGATGAGCATGGGTCGGAAAGTGTCAGAAAGGGAGGTCTTCTCTTTCCTGCGGGTTTGGCACAAGCTCTTTGCGCACCGCTACGGCAAGCTGAGCTTCAATTGCCAGGATCGCCGCGGGTCGAACAATTTTTCAACCAAGATTTGTGGGACTTGGTCCGTGTGGGAGCTGTGGACTCTGAATTTCCCGACGGAACTCTAATTTTCTGATTTTCATGTCCTTTCAACTTTACAGGAAACGACTGGTCTTGACCCAGGTCATGATTGGTGCTGCCTGGTCGTACATGAGCGGGGGGACCCTGACATGTCCCAACTGCCATCTCTTCAGCCTGCCGTCGGGCGACGAGATCCACGCGCTGTTTGAGATGACCAAAGAGCGGCAACACGCACTGGCCATGGGCTCGGTGGAGCACACCCATGGCCCCCCGCGCCAGACTTAACAGAAGCCTTTTGCTTTTTTCCTTTTTCCGTTGCCTTTGTACTTTTTTACGCTTTTTATTTGTTGGGCTCGAAATGGTGGACATCAGCATTCGGTGGACGTCAGATGTCGGTGAATTTATGTCCGATCCTTTTTCGTCGAGCGTCAAGTGGCCACTTTTGCATAGTTTGATGAAGGCCTCATGGTGGACACGCTGGACACTTTGAACGGCGAGTGTGGCTTCCGCGACCGGCTGCTGATGCCCAACGTCTCCGCCTTCCCGTCTCCCCGGGCTTTGCCCTTGACGAAGCTGAGTCAAAGTTATTACTCAGATGGGTATGGCGACTGATGTTCTCTGTTCAGGCTTTCCATTTGGTGTCCCTTCACAAGCACAAATCAAGTGCCCACCGCCCATTTCGGGCCCATTCACAGCAAGGAAGCACCAGCTCTCAGGGGACGGCACCGCGGTGTTCCGCGCCTACACGCTGGGGCTGCTGAGCAGGATCATGATTTAGACGAGTTTGGCCGGGCTTTTGTTAAGAGGGGTTTGGGGGAATTGCCAAACAAGTGTTTAAGAGGTGTTTCCATCTTTCTGATTGAAATTCGCCAGCAAAAAGCGACGCCTTTTATATTATTACTATTTGGTTTTTGTTCTTCTTAGAAGGGGGAAGTCCCCTTTAAGAATCAACGCATGGAAAGAGAATGGAAATCTGGCAAACACATTGATTCACATTGATCTGTTTCTCCCCGAGTTCAGGACAACCGCCTGAAACACCGGCGTTTTTCCCCCCTTTTTTTGTTTTCCCCGGAGACGCGACACCGAGGCTGCACCACATCGGCTCCAGCTTCGACTTCTCCGAGCACCCGGAGGTCTTCCGCGGGGACCTGAGCTACGCCAAGCGCGCCTTCACCTCTGCGGAGCACGCCTTGCTGTACCAGGACACCTGCCGCTTGCCCTTTAAACCCAACCCTCCAAAAAGCTTACCCGAAAAACCCGCCAGGTCACATTGTTGAAGGTACCCTCACCAGTAGTTTTCCCTTTTGGGTTCCCTGTAAAACAAGCACAAAGCAAGTGCCCTCAAAAAAAGAAGTTGCCATGACCAAACGACCCTTAGGGTGGTGTCATGGATCCCTGAATTTTAACAACTAGACTGCCATTGTCAGGGTTCCCTGGATACCATGATTGGGGGTCCAATATAACATAGTGAGGCTCCCTTGATGTCCTTTTTCAGGAAGTCTTGAAGTGAGCCCTGCAGGACGATGACAACCAGCTGGAAAGGGCCGCGCGCACCAGCATCAAGGTGGGGCAGGGTTGGCAAAATTGTAACCACTGACCCCCTTCTCTATGCGCAGTCTGATTCGGTAACGGCACCTTTTCGGGTCGGTTGAAAAGGGAAGTCAAAGGGAAAACTCTCTTTGGGGGGAGGGGTGTCACTCCAAATCCGTCCATCCGTCCATATTGGAGAGCCAGGTGGGGCCGTTTGACCTGGCGCTGAATCTGGGGGGCAGCCTCTTCAAGTTTTTGCTGAATCTCCCGGGGCAAGAGACGAGCAGTGCCACGGTGACGGGACGCAAATGGCAATCCATCCATGCTTTTTCCGCGACGCCTGGGAAGCCACAAGCGGGTGAGTTTTATGTTTTGTTTATGTCGCTTTTTCAATTATCCCTTTGGGGAAAACATTCCCCCCAAAAAGACCCAGATATCCGGTTTAGCACCAGGTGAACACCGGCATGGATCTCTTGCGGCAGATGGATCTGGGGCGGCGCATGGTCAAGGTCGGTGACCAGGTGGGTTTCTCCAAATTGATTCTACGGATCAGCAGGTGCTTTAAGGGGATACGTTCCTTTAGTATACCCTTTTCAAGGTCCAGTGTAAAGTACTACAGGGATCCCCACAGGTTGGTAGCCATTTTGGAATGGTTGAAGGAACCCTAAGGCAACCCAATGGTAGGAAACCATTAGAGGTGAAGCAACCATAGGTGGATCTATCTAATGGCAGCAACCTAAATGGGGAGAACCATGGAAAGCAGGAATGAAGGAACCCCGCCATGCTGGACCACAGGTGAGTTACAGTGGCCGGCAGCGATTCACCTACGCCGTGACCGACACGCGCCTGGAGATTGCCACCGGCGGCATGCTCGACTCATTGAAGATTCCCTTGGGGATCACTGGGCTGCTGTCGAAGCTAAGCTTTTCCCAGCCATAGCTTGGAGCCCATTTTTAGGGGTACCCCATATCACGTGCTTCGGGTATTTTTGTGGGATGTTATACAGTGTTTTTTTCTTTCTCGGGTATCCTTTTTGGGTTGGTTTCATGCTAGATACATACCCTGAGACGTTCAGACTTTTGTGTTTCCGAGGGATTTTATGACACGTCCTACAAAAAGTTTGGCTTTTGGCAGGGGACCCGCGAACTAAGGAGGACGATGAAGTTCGACCTCTTGAGTAAGCACAACATGCACGCAGGCTCATGGTTGTGGGAGCAGGGGCTTTCACAGAAAGGGTGATGTAGTAGCCATGGGGCCGGGAATCCCATTTGGGTATCACAGGTTTCCCACGTCGCAGGCTCCCGCAAAGACTTGCGCTATGCCGGCGAGGTGGTGGTCATCAACAAGAACCCCGCACATGCGAACAATGTGGAGCTCTGGACCGAGGAGGATGAGTATGAGATGGTCTTTGACAACGGCTCGGGGTCGCACCTCGGACGTGTAACATTTGCAATATTTGTCCACTGGAATGATGAATCAAGGGATTCGACCCCTACCCCCAAATCCTACCCTCCAAATACCCACTCTTTGTCGGGTCGCTTTTCCAAGGTACAAGCCTTACTGGCCGGCACCCCAGTTAGAGGAGCTGCTGCATTGCAACCTCCCGGACGTGCCCGGGAAGTTCTCCATCCGCGTGATGCGGGGCTCCTTCGGCGCCGACCAAGCCACCTTGGACGCCTACTGCGACGTGTGGAAAGGCGTGGACGACATCCCAGAGGCCGAACAAAGGGTGCTGCTTGCCAGGGTTTTCTAACCCCTGCAAAGGGAAAGAGGTTGTTGGGGGTGGCAAAATGTGTTGAACCAACCCCCGGGGTTGGAGTATATATATATATATATATATCTTGTTGCACAACCCTGGCTTTGTGTGAAGGTTTGAAAGGAACAGCAAAAGCCGCCTCAAGCCGGTTCCAAATCCCAGTGCACTTTCATAGGCCGAGGAGTGCAAGCGGTCGCTGGGCTTCGTCGCCGTTCAGCCGGAGGTCCACAGGTGGGTTGGGGCGACGTGTTTCGAAAATCACCCAGACCCGGGGCCCAAGAAGAAACCCAGCTGTCAGAACACGCCATTTAAAGGGTAACGAACCGGATCACGTTCAAGCAACCGTGGTCGGGCTTGAACCGCATGTGTTCATATATATTAGATATATAATATATATATATGTGTGTGTGTATTATATATATACGTATATCTGTCAGTATGCGGTTGAAGCGGCGTGGCCCAAGGTGCTGCGGTTCGATGAAGTCAGAGGAGGGCAGCTGCACGTGGAAGTGGTCGGGCGCCAACGACTGCGTGGAGGTGCCTGGGCATTGCTGCCAGGAGAGCTCTCGTTCGCTCGTTCGGGGCTGACGCGGTTCCTTTGGTTTCCCTCCGAAAGGGGTTCACTGGGCGAAATCTCACTAACCACGGTTTTTCTTGCACTATTGGATTTTGCTCAAGCTCCTGCTGTATAAAACACTTGTTTGAACAGCCTTGCTTTGGTGCTGGGGGTTGAACAAGGGTTTCAACAACCTTCTCCTGAAAAAAAAGGCTTGTTGCCAGGGGTTGGTAGGTTTGACAACCTTCTTTTGCTTCGTTGGCGTTTGACCAAACCAGGGGGGTTGTTTAAACACATGGGTCATCGGCGTGTCATTTGGTTAGGGCCCCCCAAAACTTCCCTTTAAAACCACGAAAAAGGGGGTACCTCAAAACCAGGGTTGTGGGATCAAGGGGTTTCTCCCCACTTCTGTGATACAAGGGAACTTCCCGTTTTTATGGGGGGTTAGTCTTTGGGAGGCTTTTTTTGTTGTATCACAGAAGTTGTCATTTCCCACAGCCCTGCTCAAAACAGACACCCCCCATTTTCACCCCGAACAACCTGTTGTTCGTGCCAGTTGCCCGTCGCGCCAGGAGACCGTCGTGAGCCAGCCCGGCGCCTGTCTGGCCGAGCCGACCTGCAAGGCGCAGATCATGTCCCACAGCAACGCGAAGGCGACGGCATCTCAAATCGACCTAAAATGAGCTGGTAGGTTTCCCCGCAACCGGGGTTCTCATTGCTGGTGGCGCAAGGCACCATTTTGTTTCTGGGTCCTGGCAGCTGAGTCTGATGAGCTGCTCAGTTGGATCCTCAACCTTGACTATGGAGCTCCACGGGTTTTGAGGCGGTAAATCGCGCAAATCGACCTGACATCACCTTTTGGTTTTCCAATTTTGGTCCATATTTAGAGGTCCAAAAGGTCAACCTGTTATTTCCAGGTTTGGGCACATACCGAGCGATTCCATTTGTATAGTATACTAGTCCCAGTGATTCCCTTTAGCCCACTGAAGGCGCGGGTGCCTTTGATGGTATAATTGGGCTGGTCTTTCACTGGTAACCCAGGTAACCACCACCCTTTAGAATCCAAAGGGAAAATGGCTGGTTGCCTACCATAGGATCAACTGGGATAAACATGGAGCAACCCATGAAAGAGAGAATCGGGCTATGACATGCTTCCCCTTTGAGCGGCCTTGAACATGACCAAAGTGTGACCGGGTCAAACCTAAAGCGGGAAGCCATTTTGAGAGGCCTGTTCTCCTTTGATTACGAGGATGTCACCTGAGTGGGTCCAGTATGAGCAAGTCAAGAATGTTGACGCAGACCCAAACATACACTTTGCAAGGGTGTTTGGTGTGTTGGCTGGGTGTGTGTTGTGCGGCGGTGTTGTTTTCTATGAGTCATACCAGTCACCAGCGGTGACGAGCAGGTTCAATCGTTCTTGGAATGAGTTCTATCAAAGGGATTCTGCCTTCGGGTCAAGCGAATGTCTCTTAGAACCCGTACCGTATGGGTCGTCAGGCCTTCCTGAACAAGGCGGACGCTGGTTTGAAGAAGTTGTGGGGCGGCAGGAGGGACGAGTGCTGGGCGCGGCAATGGCGCACGCGCATGTTCGACTGCTTTGCAGCCCACCAGGCAGCTTAGATGCCGAAAGCCAATCGCTTCCTATTGCTCACTTGAAAGCGAATCAACCTGAAATGACCTTTTGGCTTCCCTCTTCCGGGGGCCCAAAAGGTTAACTCCGAACTGGGCAGCGGAGATTGGCTTGTCCAGATACAACCAGGTAAGAAAACCCTTTTATACCCATGGGGCACTCAGGTGGGCACCCCGATGAGCCTGCGCACGCAGACGTATATGAAGGAGTTGAAGGACTGTTGCACGAACTTTGTTGCTTCAACTATTCCCTGGCCCCCTTGAAAGGAACACCAGGAGGTGTTTAGAGCTATAGGGGTTTAACCACGTTGCTTTTTTTGTTTGTTGGCTTTTTGGGGTTAGTCCATGTTTTGGGGTTGCCGCATTCTGACGGGCCAGGAATACTTTGAGAGCGACCCTTCCCATGCGAAAAGGTGGACCGCGTACCTCGACAACCTGCAGGAGAACTTCCATGTGGAGCACATCACTCTGGAGCACCTGAAGGAAGGGAGGAAAACAATTGGGTTGAAGCGCTTGAGCCAGATTCCCTGATACGAATCTTTCCCCACCCCCCCCACAGAGAAAGGTCAGGAGTTTGTCTTTTTGGAACCTCTGCAAGTGGGAGTTTCAATGGACACCATCAGTAAATTGCAACTTTTGAAGGGCGAATCTGCCCGATTTTTCATCTTCCCTCCATGAGGCCTTGGCATTTTCCACAGGATGGGCCTACGAATTTGGGCAAGGACATCACCGTGGCGCAGTGCATGCTGCCCTTCCTCAACAATGCCTTCTCTTACGTGCCCTTGAGCCTCAAACTCTCGAACTTTCTCAAGGTTGGTTGCCAAAAAATCGCAAAATCAACCAGCCCCAATTTGAACGGTCCAATTCTCGGAAACCAAATGGAGGTTGATTAAATATGTGTGTGTGTGCTTGTAATTGGGGGACCACAAAAATTGTACTTTTCATTTTAGGGTCTCTTTGAAACCACATTTGTTTCTAGGGTACTGTGGAATCGCGCGGCCAATGTGATGGCCAGGAAAATTCTGATTCATGATGTGATTTTACCCGCGCTGGTTGACTTCACGCGTGTGTGTGTGCGTGGCCATGCTGTGACGTGACTTCGCTCGCGTTGATGTGACTTAGCGCGACCCTTTGTACCCTCAGAAAACACACAAGAACACATCTTCGAACAAAAAACACCGAAAGAGAAGTGGAATCCCCAGGTGGGCGTCTATGACCCCTCGGAGGGCCGCATCTATGGGGCCAACCTCCGGAAGTTGTGGCTCCAGTACCACCAATACATCTTCAACGAGCTCGACTACAAGGAGAGACGGGGTCCTCCGGGTTTGTGCTTGTGAGCCTTCAGGTTGGTCCCATATTTCGTAGCTATATCGTTCAGTCGGTGCGGTTCGGTCGAACATTGCTTGGTTTTGTCAACGGTTAATTTGGGAAGGACATGGGGGAACTCACGAGAGAACAGCAAGCACAAAATCAGGGGACGGAACTCTAAATTTCCCATGCCCTCGCACACACGCAAAGCGTTGCGGATGAGTGTGTGCGTTTTTTTTTCTTCCCGAAGGTGCCCTAATGTAGATTTATCGAAAGGGAATTTCCAAAGGAATTGGGGTCCATTTCACACATACGCGTGGTTCTACAACCTGATTGTTTGGGGTAGCAAGGTCTACAAGAACCTGTACAACTCTACACAAACCTGTATAACCACGGGAGGTGCAGTCGAATTTTTGTGATTTGTCCATGTTGCATTGGGAGCCACTAATTCCCCCCACCCACAAAGCAGTGCCAAAGGTTTCAATGGCTGCAGGAATGGTAGCTAGAACCAGGTTGTTTCAAAACAACAGCAGCCTTGACAGGGTTCCATTTTTTGACCAAAGGTTTCAATGGCTGCAGGACTGGTAGCTAGAACCAGGTTGGTTCCATGTGTGTCAAAACAACAGCAGCCTTGAACATTCACATCTTCCAAACGAGTGAGATCCAAACAGGGACTTAAACCTAGGGTTTCCCTTTAACCACGCCTGGGTTTACCTTGGGGGTCAAACAATGGATCCACACATTTCGATGAGTGAATCAGGGCGAGAGCTACAAGACCGGCCACGACGGAGAAGAGGGCTGTGGGCTGCTGCCCCAGACATCGAGCGTGTGTTGAGCCGTCCAATCCAAGGCAAAAAACGCTTCTCAGTGGGTTTTGATCCCGTCTGAAAGCTATGGGGTATTTGCCCAGGGCTCCGGAAGGGTTCCAGGGATACCGTCAGAACTTGTTTCCGAACATGTGAGCAGTCCCGTCAACTGGGTTTTGGGCGCTGCACATGTGTGCAGGGTCCCATTGTTTGATTCACGGTGTCCAGATTCGGGCTCTTCCTTTCGGCATTCGCATGCGTGCTGAGGACGGAATTGACAATTCCCAGGGCCGCTGACGAGTGGGGCAACGCCGTGTCCGAGTCCGAGGCTGTACATTTTCACTGCTTAAAGCTTTTTAGGGCTCCCGGCAAACAACCCCTACCCCCACGCAATCTCCCCCCCCCCCGGTCTGGTTCTGGGAACCTGTCGGCGGCTGTCGGCGGCTGTCGGCGGCTGTCGGCGGCTGTCGGCAGCTGTCGGCTGTCGGCAGTCGGGGCCCCGTGAAACGGCAGGTGGAGACTGAACCGGAGACCTTTGAGCTGCAGCTCAGCGCGGCAGAGCTGGCGACCTTGCAGCTGACGGACCGGCTCGGCACATTCGAGGCGAAAGCGTAGAAAGCTTTGTAACCAACAATCGGACTCTGCCCCGAGCATATTGACTTTGTCGGACTCACAGCGCAAAGCCCCAGCCCATAAACACAGCGCAAGACGATGCCCAGCACGAAGTCAAGGGAAAGAAGAAGAAAGCTATAGCGTACTCCAGGCATGCTAGCAATGGCAGGTCAAAAGTACATACAGAAATCGGACTTATACAGTGGGATGATTGCAACGCAAACAGCTGCAGAGGCAGGAAAATTGGGTCAAAGTCGTACACATGCTCTCATTTGCGTAGACAAGACTGAACCATAGCATATGGACGTATACGGCAAAAGGCTGCGAGCAAACCCCTTGAGGCCACACTGCAGCCCCTGTAAAATGCCACACATCAATGATGGCTGCTGCATCATGCGTGTTTGTGAGTTGAGGTAAAACCATGAAAGCCAAGCATGTGTGATCTGGCACACAGGCCCACAGCTGCAGGAATTCAAAGGGCGTATGCCAAACAGACAAGCAAAGCTGCGAATGCGGAAGCAGGCCACATATCAATGATGGCTGCATCAAGTGAATTTGCGGGCAGCCAGGTAGAAAACAAAACAAAAGCAAACAGCACCTCAATGATGGCTGCTGCATCGCATGAGGAGATTGGCACACAACATGAATCCAAGCATGCCGCAACTGAATCGTGAAACACTGTAAACACCTCAAGAAATGCGATAGACCTCATGCGCGAGGTCCTCTCCATTGAAACTACGCAGTCTCTGAGTCTCTGCTCCACAGTCAACGTGTGATTCTGTGCCATGGTCTGAATTCGTGTCCATGGCTTACAAATTTCCGCAGCTGTTCTTTGTCCCCGTTCAAATCCACGTGTGTTATGAGCGAAGAAGCAGCAGTTCTTACAATAGACCGTGAACTCAAGCATTCAGTGTTTGGGCTTGCCAGGTTGTTTGTTGCAACGCACAGCTGACTGTTGTAAAAGTCCAAACTCATGTTGCGCATCCGCAGTACTACCGGGACATTTATGAAATTTCTTCTTCTTGTGATCAAGATTTTGCATAGCCGCAATGGTGTTCCTCCATTCACATTTGACACACCGGACAGTGCCTTATGGCATACCGCTGTACCAAAGTTCGTTGCCATGCTGCTGCTTCAAGCGAGGCAGTCTATGCATGCCAGTGAGGGTGATTCACAATGTTGCCAAAATCGAGTAAATGCATCCACGCCGCAATCAGAACGTCGCTTGCACCGGACAATGCTCTCAGCAGGATGAGTGTCAAGCGCCTGCGCAGCCACGATTTCATGACAGACTGCTTGGCTATACGCCTGCGAGTAGCTGCGTGGCTATGTGTTGTCTCAGGCAATGTTCTAGCATCCCTATCATCAGCATTAGGTGCACCTCCCGCGCAATTGTCATCATCAGCATTGTCAGCAGAATCGCCTCCATCACCATCCTCGTCCTCAGTGTCAGCGGCAGCACCATCAAAGGTGAATTCGGTGCGTATGGCATACCGCTCAATTTCCACAAATGCCCATTGCAAATTGTAAATGAGACATATATTGAAATCACAAGGCGCGATCGCGCACATGGTAGTACAATTGGGAAGCATATGAATCTGTCTACGCAAATCCCGGACCCATTGTGGTATCAAGTGTTCGAACCAGGACAATTCCTCTCTGCTTGGAGGCACTTGACGGGCTTGAGTGCGACTAAAATGGGCTAGACGCTTGCTGGAACCGTCGATGCCGCATAAGTCGATCCCTTGTTACAACACCGCCAGAGGTGACGTGGAGAAGCACGAATTCCTTTCACATAATCGCGGTGTCGCGGCTTCATCTATTCCATTTTCAGTACCGCGCATGTCTTCGCTCGGCTGGTACCCTCTTCTGCATCTGGCAGAAGTCATATCGGCAGCTTCTCGTCTGCGAAAAGCATCACGCTGGGCATCCTGGAGTGGCAGCGGGCAGACATCACCCGTGCTGATAAACCGTTGCTGATTAGGCCATTGCCACCCTAAGTGCGCGATAATTTTTTATGAGCGTGGGACGATGAAAGCCCAAGTACGTGAAGGTTGGTAAGAGTCTCTCTCTCTCTCTCTCTCTCTCTCTCTCTTTGTGCTGTCTGAGGGCAGTGCCCGCTAGCTGCGTGAAACAGTCAATTCTCATGCAAAAACAATCCCTGTGAGCAGTGGAACAGCCCACAAACAGCCTGAAGCTGCGGGCTCTACATCCTACTCCAACTTTGCACTTCTTGCTGTACATGTGCTGGGATCGATACATGCCTGAGTTGGCCGCTCTACGCTGATGCTCCGCAAGTTACACAACAGCCAGAGCCCGATGGAAGCTTTTGAATTTCGTCCACCCAGCCCCCGAGAGTTCACCAAAAATTCACAGGGACCTCAAAGAAGTGCACGTCTTCGTCCCCACGTGACAGGTGGGCAGGAACGCACGTGGGCTTCAAACTGCTCAAGGAGAAGTAATCGCACACAAGGGCTCTGTCGCAGCCAACGTACGATTGGCGTCCTCCAAAAACTGAAGGGAGATCTTTTTGTCTGGGAGCTTTTGGGTGCACAAAAAGGGCCGGCGCTGCAGAAAAAGCTGCATGCGCAAAGAGCAACAAAGGCTGCAAAAAGCAGTTTATTGTCAAGCGCAATGCGCCGGATTTCTTTGGCTTTGAGTCCTGTCATGGCAATTCGGCAAATCACCTTCTGGCTGTCTTCAAGCGCGCCGGCTCTGGGCCACGTCGCAGGGCGGCGCCAGCAACAGGCCAAACAACCCACCCTGCATTGATCCACTGACTGAACTTTGCAAGATTGCTGTCAGTCATATCAAGGTGATCCCCAAGCGCAAGGTAGCCTCCGCTAAGCTCTCAAGGTGCATTTGGAAGTCCCCTTGCTTGTGGCAACCGCTAAAAACAAACAGTAGACTTTGGGTGTCTTGAGGGCATACGTGGAGGGGTCACTGGCCAGGTTGCATGCTATGCAAAAGCAGATCTCTATCGTGAACCTCGCGCATTTCTGCGGGACATGAAGATGCTTTTGTTTGTCAATCATGCCTCGTTTGCGAGGTTCATCACAACCAACACTGTCAACACAGTCCTGCTTGCCTCTATCTCTTACTTGCGAGGCAAGGTGAGTGTGGGGAGGCTGTCGTGCCTGTAGAACCTGTTGCGAGGGTGTCAGTGTCTGCTTCCATGAAAGGATGGTTTCGTTCAACCGCTCTTCCCTGGCATCAAGCTCTTCAAGGTTCTCAATGAAGCTTGCGGCTTCAAACTGCTCCCTTAAGGCTGATGCTGCGGACTCAGGCATCTGACGCTGCAAGAACTCACACTTGTTGCGCGGTGCCCCCTTGCTTCAGCGTGTCTTCTTGCAATTGCGCCTGGCCAGCTTGGGAAACACCTTGCGCGGCACACTCTGGTAGCACAGCTCTGCTGTTTCAAGCTCAGTGAGTGGCGCAACTGCATGGATCAAGTGGCGCAAGCAGCCTGAAGGTTAGTAAGAGTCCCAATTTCAGAAACTGGTGCGGACATCGGCTTTGTTAGTTCTTTAAAGGTTTGGGTAGACCAGGTGACCGGGTTTTCTTTTATTTCCCTTTTCGAAACCTCCGAAAGTGGAGGTGTCAACGGAAAACACAACTTTTGAAGAGGCAACTGAGCGAATCCCTGGTACACCAAGCTTTGATTCTCTGGTTTCGGGGAGATGCTACATCCCACCCATTCGCAGGTGCAGTGCGGCGCAGTCGTCACCGGCGAGGATTTCGCTTATGAGAGCTCCCTCTCTGGGTCCATGATCGTAGCGGTCCATGGAGTCCCCACTTTGCACAGGCGATGAATTTCGATTGGGTGGGTCGTTTTGAGGGGACCCCAAGAATGGTTTGCTTCGGTCTCCCCTTAAAACCACCAAGAAAGGTACCTCAAATAAAGACTGTCCCAGTTCGAGAACCAGCTCAGAAGTGGTTAGTGGACCAGACATTGCCCTATTAAAATCCATGTCCGCGTGAGCTATGCCAAAAATGCCCTGAGTTGTCATAGGGGCTTCCCCTCCCAAGTCGATGGAGACAAAGCCACCGAAACAAGTCCACCAAAGGGGCCCCAAACTAATATAATTGCAATGCGTACCCCAATTTCCTGATTTGTCCATGGTTCATAAAATTTGGGACATTTGGGCAGGAGGATTTAAACTCACTCAATTACCACAAATCGTAAACAGGGAACACGTCATGTGTTTGTTTTTTCCCGTGTCCTCTTGCTGTTTGTATTTGTTTGCGCGTCAGGTCCTTTGAGGACACAAAAGCCATGATCTCGAAGAGCCTCCAGACTGGGCCCGTGCGACTGAAGTTCCAGCGAGTGAACCCGGGCTTCTGCAACAGGCAGCTTGACGAATGTCAGGACCGCATTCCCATCCCGGGCTCGGAGGACGGGTTGGGGCTCGTCGGGCAGGCAACACTTGGGGATGACCAGACCCGAAGTTTCCAGACAGGTTTTGAATGACCTGGTTGGGTCTAAATATGTGTTGCACGGGTTTGAATCGCCTTGTGAGGACTGGGCGCGGTGCTGGTACACCAAGGGAGAGCAAGCCTGCGGGGAGTACTGCTGTTGCCCCAGCGGCTACCAGTACTACACCAGCTATTTGTCCTCTGGCTGCAGCAGATGCCCATCCGAGGTCGTGTGACCTTGCCGGCGCCGGGTAAAACTGGTGCGACTTGCGACACAGGGATTGGGACCCCCCAAAATGGACTCAGTTTCCTTTTACTTTCCCTTACCCAAGGTTCAATCAGGATATCCTCCAAAAGCACACATCCCCGTACTGTCCGCCCCGATCGAATCCAGCGAGCCCGCCTTGTTCTACGACCCCGAACTAAACTGGTCAGAGAACATTCTCCACAGGTCTGAGCCGAGCATTGATTGGGTTTCCCCGCGAAGGCTGAGGGAAGGCCCGCCCAACACCCCACCCTTCCCCGCCTTCAGCCTGTTGTGTTGCTCAAGTGGGCGGCCGAGCTTCAGGCTTCGCCCCTTTGGCAGAAGCACATGGCACACGGTCTGAATGGGATGTGAACCTTATGTGCGGTTTCCTTTTTAGGTTCCCCACAAAGCAACCCTAAAGGGTACCATCAAAAATACGACCCCACATGCATGGTGTGGCCGATATAAATGCTGTGGTGTGCCAGTAGAATTGTTTGGTCACCCGCGGCGAACTTTATCGAAATTGGATGATAGGGAAGAAGCAGAAGAGCAGAGATTCAAAATATCATAAGGGCGATTTTTGAAGATTGCAAGGCAATGGATGGGTATGTGTCAAAATAGGGGTACCCGAATGCTGTTTTTGGTGCATTGCACGAGGTTCGGATCGGAGTTCCGTGCCATTCAGGAGAACAGCCTCCTTTCTGTGTGCCCCTTGGTGGGTTTGAAAATCACCCGGGCCAGATGTTTCGGTAGTTTCCCTTGGGATGGTTTGAATTCAAGGGACTCAGCCTCACCAGCTCCCTCAGATCTCCAGAAATCTTCTCCAGCCTGCAGAAGCACCTAAATGCTGCAAACCTTCAATTGTAAACGCTTCGCGTTGCCCGCCTCGGCCCAGCCTAGTTTGAGGGAAGGGTCAGGAACACCGAAATCCAGTGTTGGGAAGGTCCGAATCCTACTGAAAGCTTGTGACCGCACCAGTTCGCCCGTGCTAGTTCGATGTTCGGAAGCCGTCCTGCTCGGAAGGATTGAAATCCAAAACCAAGACTATCTCAGCTGCTCAGTGCCCTTGGAAAAAAAAGGACCTCTTTCTGGGGATGAGCATTTTTAGTGGGGCTTGGCCTCCATAAAAAGGGGAACAATAATTGGTGTCACTGAACAACCAAGACCAACTTTGGGTGTTTGGGCACCTCCATTTCACGTGGCTGGCGGCTTGCCATGACATACATTTCTTGCTCGGTTGCTCAGCCCAAGACAGGTACATGGTGGGAATACAACCCCCAATAGACACGCCAGCAGGCGGGCTGAGGGACTGGGCCTGAGGCTAGTCTCAGGCTTACCTTGAGACGCCGAAGGGGCTGGGCCTGCTGGATGACTTGGGGCCAGACACGAGCAGGAGGTCAAGGCCTGGTCAGCCTGAGCTGCTTGGGCAGCCGGACTGGGGGGCTAGGGCACGTCAGACAGGCTTGGTAGCTGGCGTAGCTTGAGACAAGTCTCAGACACGTGAGACTGGTCGTTGGCCTGAGGCCAGTCTCAGACACGTTAGACAAACCTGACCTTGGCACACTCTGCTGAGCCTGCTGGGGAGCTGGGGGCCGGCCTTGTGGCTGGCATGCGCTGAGATGCGCCGGGGCCTCGGCTGGGCAGGCTGGGCTGAGGTGGGTTGTTGGTTGGGCTGGGCCTGAAGCTAGTCTCAGCCACGAGGCTGCGATGGGTCGGTTGCTGGCTGCCGGGCAGCCGGACTACGCTGCTGGCTTGGGCTGGGCGGGCTGGGCTGAGCTGTGCTTGGGCGGGTTGCTGGATGGGCAAGGCCTGTTTCATACACACTTGAGGCTGGGTGGCGAGTTGCTGGCTGGGCTGGGCCTGAGGCCAGTCTGCGCCAGCGAGGCTAGTCTCAGGCTGGCATACTTTGAGACCAGTCTCAGACTGCGCCGAAGGGGCTGGGGCTGCCAGGAGGGGTGAGACAGGCTTAGTAGCTGGCATAGCTTGAGATTAGTCTCAGGGGCCGGCCTAGTGAGATGCGCCGGGGGGTGGGTTGCTGCGCAATTGTCAGCACATTTTCGGACAAAAATGGACCCATGGAGCTGGACGCCGACGAACCCCGAAAATTTCAAGGCCCGCCGGACAGGATTTTGGGCCAGCCAACATGGGTGGGGGGGGGGCGGCCCGGCAAAATTTTGGTTGGGGAGGGGGTTGGGGGAAAAGCGAAGATTCTCTTTGGAGAAGAGATCTGAGCGCCCTTGGCCCCTTTGGGGCCGAGGCGAATTTTTGGAGTTACTTCCTTTTGCAGATTTGGGGAGTGCCAGTGTAGATTACCATCATGTCTACAGATCTTTCCTCCAATCCTTTTTTTGAACACACAACTCTTGAACAAAAGGGGTCCTGGCATGATTGCCATGCCAAACTGTGGGTGTTGACAAAGTCCAATTCGCACCAGTTGGTAGATGGTTGTCCCAATATTTGTAGGGTTTCATCCAACCTACTTGGATGTTCATCCAAGTCAGTAAGTGGGTTATCCACCTGGGTTATAGGCCACAAACAGGGTTAACTCGACTGAGCGGGGGACTTATACGCGGGTTATCACCGAACGATTACCATTACAACTAACTAACTTGGCGGCGAATCGAACACCAAGTACGCCATGTTCATATTAACTTGGCCTGGCAGGCTGTGTTTAACTGATGTTCAATAACATTTAACTAGGCGTGTTTATTTGATATGTAAACCCCGGTACTTAAGTGAGATGTCATCCATCCTAGGCCAGGTCCCCCAGCAGTGCCCTTTTATCCTTTTTTGGTTGGGAGGGTTCCTCTAAAATAGACTACGGAAAAAAAGTTGGTACCCTTATTCTAACCTCTCTGGCGGACCTAGTAGGTGCGAAATGGATTTTGTCCATCAGCATTTGGTCTGCAGCGTCTGGTCCGATCGGCCCTTTGCTTCTGGCCAGGGACATAGCAATGTAGACGCTGGCTTTGGAGATCTGCCGGGGATCGTCCAGGACGGAGAGACGTTGGGTGGGCGCCGAACTGTTTTTTGTTGTTTGAATGGCTATTTGTCTCACTTGAGTTCATGGACTTGAGCCATTTGTTTGGAAGACCAGTTGAGTAAATAACAAGTTTGGACTTTATTTGGGCCTTCCACTCGGGAAGAGAGTTCCCAGTTGGTGTTGATGTTGGTTCATTTTGGCTTCTGTTGGTCTCTGTTGTTGTCGTTTTTGTTCAGCATTGTCCGAGGCGAAGTCCACTAGTGTGAAAACGAGTAGCAAATGAGTGTACATGTGGATGATGTTTATTACTCGTTTTCTACATACATTCTGAGCAAGGACCAGCCAAGTGAATGTTACAATATCAAACAAACAACACACAACTTGGCACATCCAAACACTTACGTTTTTTTTTTTTATCAACAATTAATTGCTGAATGTATTCGTCCATATCTCTCTATATATATATACACCCTGGTATCAACCCAGCCTTTGAAATAACTGTCAGGTGAGCTGCACGTCAAGACTAAAACTCACTTGCGAGAATTCGGTTTGGCCTGTTCTATACTCAATGTTGCTGCGTTACGTGCTACTAGTTCTACTCAACTGAAATTTGTTTAGCACTGTTGCGTGTGGTGGCACTGCCACTATTAAGCCTGCAATAACGAAGTTCCACATATTGCTCCTTAGTGTGGCTTGACAATCTTATATATATATATATATATGTATATATATATATAAATATATATCAACATGCTCTTGGCAAACAGATGGCAAGCGTCGGGCAGGATGTTTATATTTTAAGATCAAACTATCGAGATTCTCGAAGCTGAACATTGCCCCAATGCTTTCCTGTCTTCTGAAAGCTGAAGCTGACATTACTGACAGAGTGGATCTTCGGGAGGCGCGAGCGTGAGCAAATTACATGTATATATATATACACACATATATATATATATATATATATGTAAATACCGTATACATCCACGCATGCAATATGCAAGTATGTACACCAATGCAAGCACCAATGCAACACACACACACACACACACCACGAGAAGTGCTGACACTCAGCCCGCACGCACTGCCGCACAAGCGCGGGCTGAGAACGTGAGGCTTAAAGAGGTGGTGACCTGAAGGGGCAAGGGTAGTTTGACTTCGCAAGGTGGGGCTTGTGGGTTTTGCGCTGGGCCTCCCATGGGCCAAGAACATAGGTGTCCTTTTTGGTTTCTGCTGAAAAAACTAGAGGGCGATTCCTAGTTTAGATGGGGTTTCTTCCATTTACCAGGGTCATCTTTGTTCCAATAGGCCACATATGGCCAAGAATGTGTTCCCTTCAAACCAGAAGATGGATACCCGGAAAACTGGGCGCCACGAATGTGCCAAGCGGTCGAACGGTTGCGTCCAAGGGAAGTGAGTCTATCACTTGCGTTGCGCGCGCGCGAACAACCTGCGCTTGCACTCTGCTGAGGGAACTGGGTCCCCTTGGCAGAAGATGCGCACCTCGCCAGCGGTTTTATTTTGCCAGGGTCAAACGGGGGTCCCTCGATGCCTCAGGAAACACCGCCAAATGAAGATGTTTTCCAATGGTTGGGAAGTTCCTGGGCATTTTCCTTGCTTCTTGAGTTCCTGGACTTTAGTCATTGTTGGGGAAGTTGTAGTGGTAAACCCAAAGTTTGGATGTACTTGTTTCGGCCCATCCAGTCAAACTCGGAAGTGAGTTTTCAGCCCAAGAGAGCTCCCCAGGTGGTTCTTTTCGAGCCCTACCAACAAAAAAAGGCGCGCACCAGCGCCGAGCAACTCGCGTTTTCGAGCGCAGGACACGGGCCGGCTGTTGACCTCGGAGTCTGTGAGCCACATCGATGCCTGCGAGCGCGCCGGGGAGACGGAGGCCGTTGAGTTGGACGATGAAGACTTGGCCGCTGGCCATATGTCGGTGAAACCGGTGTCCGGGCGGTTTCCGACGCAACCGGGAGAAGTAAGCGCCCATTTTTGTCTGGATGTCCGGGTAATTACGGGCCGGACATTCGGCGGTGGTTTGTTGTTCTCGTTTTAGAGACCAGGGGAAGGGATGACCCGTGTTGTTTTGTTTTTTTTTTCCTAGGGGCTTGTTTTGTTTTTCTTCGGGGCCACCGGGAGAAGTACTTCCCCCCCCCCCCCCCCGCGTTGTTTTGCTGGATTTTCGGAGTCAACAAGAAATCTGAAGCGATCTACATGTTCCGTTACATGGAAAACATGGAGCAACATACCTATAACCTCCAAAAGGCGAAAATTTCAGCCCGAGACTCGAACAGGCGCCTTTTGCCGTCCAGAGGCGGAACTCGAAGGGGAGCGGGCTGTGGCGGCGTTTTTCAATTTGCGACGGCGTTTTGGCGATTGGTGGGCATTTTGCCTGACGTGGGCTGCTTTGCAAGATCTGCGCACCTCGGACCCGACTATGCCAGGTTTTGCGCTAGGTTTTGTGAGTTGGTGAAACTTGATGCGACCTGTTGGAATACCCGTTTGCTTTGCCGCCAAATGTGTTGACTTGCCTGGCGGGAACCTACGTCCCAACGGCGGAAACGCGCGTCCCAACGGCGGAACTCGAGCCCAAGCATCGCAAACGCTTTCTTGATGCAGTTCTTTAAATAATCTTCGCTAAGGAGTGATCCGGATGTCACTCGACCAAAGCCGCCTTGCAAGGGGTCGAAATTCAGTGTTCAGCGCTTCATGTTGCTACCTTCTGATACTGCTTTGCGCCGAGGCCCTGAGCTGATTTGGATCAGCCAGAGGGCCAACGGGCGTTTCTTGCACACTGCTGGCGTTTCTTGACCTCACCAGCGTTTGTTGTTGCGGCGGCAAAAGTTCCTGACCAAAATCACAACGGCGTTTATTTTAGCACGACGGAGTTCTCAGGTATTGGGTAGACAACATGTTTGCCCTACCCACCCCGCGTCGCTTTGTTACCCAGCGTGATGTTTTTGTTTTTGGGGGGATGTGTCCGTCGGTGGCCGAGATGCTCTGTGCTACCGCGGATTTGCACATTCCTGCATGGAGGTTGCAAAATCAATCAAGATTGGAAAGAGTGTCGGGGATTGGTGCGATCAATGTGGCCCGTGTATTCTCAATGAATCTGTAGACGTGGCGTGCTTGCACGAGGCAACAAGGTGAACCAGAGCCGAGGTTTTACAAAGCCCACACCAAAGCCTCCCCGTGAACCACGCGCGCATACACACCTGTGCTTGCTGCTACGTCTCAAGACGCCGCGCTACTAACAGACCGACCGTCCCAATCAGGCCCAAAACCCATTCAAAGACCTGGTTGATTTGTCGACCTCCAGCAAGTGAATATCCGCGTTCCCTCGCGCCTGTCAGCCGCGCGCACTCCGACTTGGACTGAAGCATGACTTGGAGCGTGTCAATTCAGGAGAACGTGCCGCAAAACGAATGCAATGTAACATCTTCCTTTTGCAGTCCCTTTAATTGATGTTGCAGGTCCGGGTAACGCCCCCGTCTAACCAACATGTTGCAGCCAACTGTACGTGGCTCTTACTTCCACATTCCGCATCCGAGGCTCTGTTCATAGCTAGGGGAGTATACTAATGCGAACATGTTGTGGCCGCTTGACATTCCTGGGCTGTTTTTGCCGGAACGTGCCGAAACAAATAAACCAATCCGGCATCAGGACTCCCCACGCCATCAACAACAAAATAACTTCTGTATTAAACCAGTGCGCAACAAGATTTAAACACATGACCATTTTTTTGTGGGCGGGGGGGGGGGGGGGACTAGGAATCTGAGAGTAAGGCTGAGAAAGGCCTGGTAATACTAAATTTAGAATTGGCAATATTCAATTGAGTACTGGGAATTTAAGAGCAAGTCTATACCACAATTAGAATTGGCAATGCTAAAATAAGTGTTGGCAAGTCGAAGAGACCCCGGGGAGTATAGAAGCAGACCCACAACTTATACCATTTCTTCGCTAGGTATCCTAGTAGTGCCCTTTTGCCGTTTTTTGGGGGAGGGTGTCCCTACTAAAATAGACTACAGAAAAAAGAAATGGTACCAACTTATTCTGACCTCTCCACCGGAGGACCTAGTTGGGCATTTGGCCATGCATGGACGGAAATGTCAAGCCACCGGAGCTGCAGTGAGGTCATAGAGGCGAAGCAATCAACGCAGAGTGATGGTGGCTCCGTAGAAAGCGCCAGCAGCTCGGCTCGATAGGATTCGGGGGGAGTTGGGGTTTCTTGGTCAGAAAAGGCATCACTGCATGGGGGGGTGAAGTTCAACTTGTTGTTCTTTGGATTTGGATTGAATTCATCAATTCACGCCGACCTAGACGCGATACTTTTCCTTTATCAGCCATACTTACCTTGACGGTTCTTGGCAAGGTGTGCGTTTTGCTGTTTGTTGGTTCTTTTCAATTTTAGGAGGGGGCTGCATAAAACCGGCGATGCCAGAAATGGGCACCAAGTGTTAGTGGTGCTTCAAACATGAGGCAAAAGGAGCACGCTCCGCTCCGAGCTGTCACAAAGTGCTCACTTTCCCGCCTTGCTTACCCGTTTCAGTCTTTGGAACTGCATGTCATTGTCGGGGGTCGCCAAACTACATCCACATGTTTCAGGCGACTGAGGGTGAAGCAAGCAAGCAACGTCAGCTTTGAACTCTCTTCACGAAACGTGTGGGAGAGGCACCACAATCAAAAGGTCATCGCGCAACGGGATTTTTTGTGGGTAAACCGAACAAACATGGCCCTGCTTGACGCCATCATTATTGTGTTCATGCACCCGCAAATGCAGTGCCCAAACCCCTACAGGCCATTTTGGTAGGTGGTTCTACTTCCAGATTTAACAACGATTGTATCAAGGCCTCATTGATAATTATTCATAATGATCTAAGTAGAAGCAAGCATCATGAGGAGCTTAGCCAAGCGTTGACCATTGTCAGGTGATGTGAATATCGAACTCGCAAGCATCTCGGCTGCAGATCCCGGAAGGGAATGCCTTACAACAAGTGTGTTTTGGTGTCTTCGTGTTGTTTATTTGGTGTTGGTTTAGAGGTGCAATGCGCTGTTGAGTTGGAGTCTTAGAGCTTTGCCTAGCTGAATTCCTGCCAAACTGTGAATCAAGCGCTGAATTGGTCGGTTTCATTGCCGTGGTCTGCCTGTGGGCTTCTTCAACATCAGGCCATCCTCAGTACTTACCAACATGCCTACGCCAATCAGGGCGATACTGTGGATGGATAAAACTCTACCCACTGGGGACGGATAAAACTCTACCATCTACCAACTGGTGCAGGAGTTTCTCCACCTACAGTATGGCCGGTTGCGTTCTGCGAATTCAGAACGCAGCAAGACTGAGCTTAATTGAGCAGTATTTGGCGGGATTCAGCGTGTAAGTGTTGCTTTTTCCCCCAGGTGGCAAGTGTGGAATGTTCGATAGAAGCTCGCGTTTTTGTTTACGCATTGTTTGTCGTTTTTGGGAGAGATGTCAACCCTGAATGTGCGGTAGCTCAATTTTAGATTTATGCTTCTCAGTGCGACATGGGCCCATGGATACCACCAAAAATCATGTCGATTGCTTAGAGCTAGTAAACGTTGATCAATCGACCCTGCTTCACTGAAATGTTGGTGAAGGGGGCACACGTCACAGCTCCGAAACAATTCAACCACGAGGTTTTACGCTGGAATGTTCGTGTGAGCTATATTTTATGTTAGTAGGGGCGGCATTTTTCTTGTTGTTCTACTAGGTCCCCCAGTAGTGCGCTTTTACCAACCTTTTTTGGGGGAGGGTTCCCCTAGTAAAATAGACAAGCAGAAAAAAGAAACGGTACCCTTACTCTAACCTCTCCACTGGAGGACCTAGTTTAGGTTGTTTTTGTTTCGTACGACCTGCACCGGGCCCACCGCGGGGGTGGATTCCAGGTCCGGGCACCACCTCAGACGTTTCGCCGAAGTCCTCCACCTCGCGGTGCATGCCCAAGGATAAGAAGAAGAAGAAGAAAGCGGCCGCTGGGCCGGGTTTCAGATCCTTCATTTCGCTTTTTGGAACGTCGAAAAGTGGGAAAAATCCGGGGAAACAACCACCTGGAGTCTCCATGACCCTTTAAAAATGGGGTCATGAACCCATTATTCAGGGTAATGACCCCATTTTGTAAGGGTCATGGAGACTCCAGGTAGTCAATTGCAACTTTGAAAGGGGAACACCAGTGACCAGGAACCCCTGTGGGAAGTGAAGAGAGACCTTCTGCCTGGTCTTCGGGAAGAGACGGAACTCATCCGCGTGTGTCCGTTCCGCTTCTTCCCTAGTTTCTGGGGAGGTCTGAAAAAAAAGAGAAAAACAACGCTGAATGTAGCGGGTGGAATCCAGGGTTTTTTTGGAAGTCGGAGGGTACTTGGATGTTCGATTCGCCAAGGAAGGTATACCCACCTGGGTTATAATCCACCAATGACAGGCTTAACTCCACTGATAAAAGCAGGGTTGCCTCTCGGCAAATTGTGGCACCTCAGCGCTGAACTGAGAGCTCCCTACTTGTCAGCGATGTAGCAGTATGAGATCCCTGCACACCTGGCCTTCTCAGCTTGGCTGTTTTGAAGCCTGAGAGAAATGCCTACCAGCCCAGATCTAGAAACAAATGTTTTTCAAATTGAACGCTCTTCATAGAAGGAACTGTTGGTTTCCCTTTAGACTTGGATGTGGCAGCCCCAAGTGTGCGGGGGGGGGGGGGGACACAGACATATACAAGTTTGTCCATATACTGCGCATGCGTCCACGCGCCCGCATGCACCTCCTTGAAGTGACATAGAAGAAACATTGCCCAGTGGACTCCTTGGGATTCCAGCATTGCCAACCTGCAAAAGGCCGTCTTCGAAGGAGTTTTTATATTTTTGTCCAACCAAAATTGGGAGCCCCGCCTCTGGTACTGATTGCATGAAAGTTCAACTGGCACCCTACCACTTTGAGATGATCAACTTTTCCAGACACATGATACAACTGTCGTGTTACTTGGGCAACAGAGATGCCACATGCATCTTCCGGGTATTGGGTAGCATGCAGCCAACATGAAACTCTAAGCATCTGCCGACGTTCCTGTCACATCACCTGAGAAGTCAAGTATCGGTCCACCTTCAGCTTGCCTTGCAATTCATCCAAAATGCCTTCCTATCCAACACTTCCTCCCCGATCCAGGGAAAGGCCTTCTGCAAGTGGGAGCTCGGGAAAACGGAGGGCGCAACTTCTCCAGGGCTTTGCTTCAAAAGGAACTGCGGCATCTAAGGGAACCAGCTGGGCGATAGCTTCTTGATGCATCCACTCAATCGCTTGGGGGACCAGAGGCCGGCAACTCCATGTTTAACAGAGAATGCTTGTTATTCGTGGAAGTGTCGCGGAGGCATTCAATGGATTCAAAGATGGCTCACAGAAGTACGTGTTAGGCCTGCGTGACCACCCCACCCCTTTCCTCTTTTTTAGTGGCGCTTCGCGTGGAATCCCCCGATTTCTGGTCAGGGCCCAAAATGTCGCCCCGTGTTCGCCAAGGAAGCTCGAGGGATTGTGTTGAACGCCGGCGGCGGACAATCAGGAGCAACACGGGCTGCAAGGGATCCAACTGGCTGAGCAACTGTTTCATAGCGACCCCATGAAAAGTTTTGATGTGCGACCTGACCCCAGAGCATTGGTTCTTTGAATGTGGCACTTCATGGAGGATATGAGCCAATATGTTGGGGAAAGCGCCAGGAAACCACTGCATCTCAATCCATGTTCAGCCACATGGAGTGTTTTTTTGGGGGGAAACCAAAAGGGAAAACCAACAATATGTTGGGCTTCTAAAGAGAGATAGCCAAATACAAGGACGGGAGAATCCAACTGCAGCAGGACTGAGTCACCAGTCTGCGGCTCGTTTATATTCTGTTGGGGTCAGGGCATAGGACTTCCAAATCACACTTTCGGAGCTCTCTGGTGACCAGATGTCGGTCTTCGCTGTTGACCATGAAGCTGGCCTCTTGATGGTACGGAGAGAATTCTGAGATGGATTTTGTGACCCAGTGATTCTCTTGGGCTTTCTGCGTGGCGACGTCAATTTGAAGGATGCAATTTGCTTATCTGGCATGGTCAGATGCAGCTATAGAGCAATCCCCAAGGTTGTTTGGATCTTGTTTGTGTGAGTCAGCGTGAAATGCACACAGTTCAAGTAAGTGTTGAGCGCATGTGTTTTCGGGTGGGCGGTTCTGTCTTTGCTTCTAGCAGTGACTATTGTTTCTTGGGCCACGGTTTGATCAAGACAGAGTTGCCCTCGATACTCGTCCAACAACAATTATGCACCTTTTCTGCGACTCTTGGGTTGTTCTTGACTAAGACCGGTATACATGAGGATTGCCTTGACGGGCATTGGCAGTTGGCAGTGGGCGGTCTTCCGTTTCTTCACTGTTCTTGGCATGCTTTTTGGGGGGTTCTGTTCATTTTACTGGGGGTCTGCAAAAAACTAAGTTTTTTGCTACCATACCAAGAGTAGAGATGGTTTGTAGCTCCATGTTGTGGCGAAGCCTAGAGACATGGAATTGGGGACAGGGTGGGGATTCAGCGGTTTTCTTCCGGCAGGATCCGAGGATGATGTCGACGTCGTGACTTCAGCAGCTCTAGGCGGGAAAGGAGAGCGGTTTTTCGGCTGAGAGGTAGACAAAGCGATTCCGAGAAACGGAGAAAAAAGGGAGTAATAAAATCTCTAGTGTCAAGTACTGCTAACAGTACCACGGTCTCGGAGCCAGCATGGCAATACCGACAGGCCCGGGTAGCAATGACTTCCATTTGCTCAAGAAGATTTTGTTTTTTTTTCCCTGCTGGTTTTAAAGGGAATCTACCACTAGTGGACATATTTGTTGTTTTCTATTTTTTCCAGGGGACTCAAGCAAATGGAAGATGACTGAAGTGTATACCCTGAGTGACAAACGATTGCATAAGGCTAGCCGACCAGATCTATGGGACAACAAAGGCTATGTATACGCCATGCTGAGCCTCTCCTCGAAGAAGCCTTTCATGGCAGTCGTCCTAGTGGCTGCAGCATAGAAATGGGAATGTCTTTGGCTCCAAGCCAGATACTGAGGGAGTTTTCAACATGTGGGCTGATGAACGCTTCAAAGCCTCAGCCATGGAGCTGGGGACCTCGCTGCTGAGCGAGGGCTTTTCCTTTGACTTTGGATATCGCAGGCACTTCGTCGCAGGCCAAGTTTGGCAGAGAATGCACATGTCGGCACGTATCTTCCGGAGAAGCCAACGGGGCACGAAAATTTGACATCAATATCTATGACCATCAAGCTCCGAAAATCCCATATCGACTCGATTCGTCTCTCTGCCCTGCGCGCCCGGTCCCCGCGCCCGGTCCCCCCAAAGCGCCACTGGTGCCCACTGCATTTGTCACAGGCCACCCTGCACTTCACCACACTTCAGAGGGAACGCAGGTCCTCTGGTGCTTACGCACCGCTCGACAAAGAATCGGAAGGACAAGGTTGAGCCATTTTTGCGTTTGACGACCTTAGTCGTTGAAGAGCCAAAGGCACTGCCAAATCAAGGGGCTTTCAATCAAGTTAGGAACTCCAAGTGGTTGGCTTCGTCGTGATGATTTTGGGGTCCAGCACGCCTGGCGGGTGCCGACTGGTAATCGCCCAAAGGAAGCAGAAGTCTGGTGGATTCAAATTGGGGGTGTCCGTTTGATTTTTTTTGGGATTCAGAGACCTTTCGGAGGGAACCCGGACCTTCCAAATGCTTGAACTTTGGGATTGGTCGGATTCGTTTCCCTTTTTAGCGGAAGTGGGGTTTGCGCCAGGCATCAACATCGACAATCCAGGGAAGATCCAGGACTTCTACGATCTCGGGAGGGTCCTAGGCGTTCGGTGTTGTTTTCGTCGCGGTTCAAACGGGACGAGGCAGCTCTTTTGCCGGGAAGGATTCAAACAGCTGATAGCTGGAGGGTCTTATGCTGGGCGTTCCTTTCGTCGCGGTTCAAACGGGACGAGGCCTCATGTTCCTTGGAATGACATCCCCTTTAGAGGCTGGAACATTTTGTGTAGAAAATGCAATTTCCGGGAATGATTCAAATAGCTGATTTCTATGTAAGAATTATCCATTCTATCTTCTCCTCACCCATCTCTTTCCTGTCTATCATCTGGATTCACCGACAGGAAATAGCTCATGGTTTGATCAGTCTTGCATCCACTCGTCTTGAACTTGCCTTGCCACTTGTACTCTTGTAGGGTCAGTGTGGGCATTCCAGCAGTGGAGCAGATTGCTGAGCTGCGTATGCAGCATCACCTTTGGCCATGTTTTTTTTTTTTGCGATGCGCAAAGCCACCGTATGAAAAAACGGCAACAAGACACCTTTGGCCATGTAAAGGTGAACGTACCACATTCCAAGTGTTCAATGGGTCCTGCTGGCTTCAAACTTAAAAGGGGTGTGTCTTTTGTCAAGGGTACCCCTTTTTGTGGCTTTAAAGGCAACCCAAAAGGAAAGCCGACGCCATTTTGGGGGTCCCCTGAAAAATACACCGCCCAAATGGACAACTCGCCAAGAAAGTGTTTCTTCTTGGGCCCTTTTCTGCCATGCTCGGGCGCTCCAAATCAACGCAACGTGTGGGGTCTAGTGTTCTCGAATTGGGCATCTCCTGCTTTGGGACCCTCTCAGGCTTCCTAGGGGCCTTCCAAGTTGGAAAATACGTACCACCCTAGGCGTCTTGGGCCCGGAAAATGGCGATTCCGTTTCGAGGTCCAACGGCAAAAACTGATGGAAAACCCCTTTGCCTTTTGGAAATGGAGGGTCCTTTTTGCTTTGGGGAGCTGGTTCGTTCTTTTTGGCAAGGTGAAACTGCCAGCAGCTTCTGGTTTGGGGCCCGTGACATCTAGTTTCACCACGGGTTTCGAGTGATTCCAGGAAGCCATAAAAAAAGAAACGCCTACAGAGCGGTGGAATTCTCAAGTTTCAGGTTGTTAAGGGCGAACCTGCAAATTCAGGCTTTACATGTTGTTTTTCCCTAGTTTCTCGCCCACAACTACTCGTGTTCAGTTCTGCAACTGCTCGAGAAGAGAGAGAATAGAGAGAGAGAGAGAGAGACAGAGAGAGACGCCGAAGTTGGGGATATCAACGCAATCGTTCAAGTGTTTAATAACAACCAGGTTCACTTTATCACGGGCATTATGACTGAAACTTTGGACAGCCTTCTTACTAGATTGCTAGTACGCTTGCAGTTCTTTATCGGGATCCCGGGTTGGATATTTGCTATACGCAAGGTCGCAGCCGGTTCAGCTTTGTTTGCTTCATTTCAGGAACAGTTGCCCCTTTGATAATTCCACTTGGTTGCCTGGGTACCATCGGATTCTGCAATGATCACATTTAAGATATGTTTGCGAAGGTGTTGAGGTTCCAGCCGTTCTTCGGAGTTTGTGTTCCAACTTCGGTATGTGGCTATACAAACAGCTAGCGGAAGCCGTCTGAATTGCAAAGGAATTACTTACTGGTGCTCCGCAGGGAAGGGAATGAACCTGATTCCCTTAAAATAAAAAACACGCGGCCTGGTGAATTCGGGGCATTCCCTCATACCCTACATGGTTGTTGTTGGGAAACATTTTACATTTTTGCTTATTGTGGTTTAGTGGGAAATTCTCACTTAACTGCTAAAATTTAATTTTTTGCTCCCCTTTCAACGTCAACCAAGCTTATCGCACCAAGATGAACTCCGAGTCAGCCGCCTTCCCTTGGTGCTCAGCTGGGAATGAGGAAGCAACCCTTACAAGCCATCCAACTGGTGGCTTGCTTAGGGGATGGGTGGATTCCAAACTCATTCCCTACTCTGCACCAGCGAGTTCCGCTGCAGAGGAAGTTGTCTGAATTGCCGAATCACTTGCCGGTGCTCCGCAGGGAAAAGAGTGAACCTGGAGATTATCTTATCTTAAAGGAAACCATAGGCTAGGTCCCCAGTAGTGCCCTTTTACCAACTATTTTCGGGGGGAGGGTTCCCTTACTAAAATAGACAAACAAAAAAGAGAAAAGACACGGTACCAGCTTATTCTGACCTCTCAATTCTGGACCAAATCGGGGATGGCTTTGGCTTCGGGTCATTCTCGCCTCCCCCGCCTCCCCACCCCACCCCACCCCACCCCACCCCACCCCCACCCCACCCCCCGCCTCCGCCTTCCGCCAACCGCAGGCGAAGGCTCCTTCGGCGCAGTTTTCAAGGCCTCGGTGAAAGCCACCGACGCCATCCGCGCCGTGAAGCGAATCCCGCTGCCCAAAGCTGGCGCCTTGCCGTGAAGCTCCCATTTGCTGAAGACGGATTGTATCGTTTTTTGTTTCCCCCTTTTTTGTTCTTTCACCTGGAATCGATTTCACTAGTGGACCTTTTTTTTCAGGGGACTTGAGCAAAAGGAAGTAAGTGCTGAATATGTTAGGCAAGTTCCCATTTACGTCTTGCCTCACCTCATTTGCCGAAGCTCGCCTTGCCTAAGCTCCCTTGCCGATGTTTTTGTTGTTTCACCTGTTGGTTTTAAAGGGAATCAATTTCACTAGTGATTTATTTTTAATATTTGTTGTTTTTTTCCCAGGGGACTTAAGCAAATGGAAGTAAGCGAAGGGGCAAGCGCCCGCCTGGGCTTTGATGTTCATGCGGCCAAGACCCCTTCCTTCTTGCGGCCCGGTCATAGTAGGTGGTTCTTGGTTTTGTTTAGGGGTATTTCGGAGATGACTTTGTTTTTTCCTTTTGGTGGCCCCTTTTAAAACGAGCAAAAGAAGGTACACACAGAAGGACAGACCCGCATAGCTGAACTAGGGTTTGAAGTAACGCCTGTTGTTTATTTCTGTAGAGCCATGTTGAAAGGGCTCTGCCTGGGTGAATAGCGGTTCGCCGTGAAGCCGTGAAGCCGTTTGTGGCTTGGTCGCTTCCCCCAAAACAACGCCCTTTGTCCGTGACCCGCAGCACCAGTACCGCGTGTCGGGTTACATCCAGCCTACAGCTGGCGACCTCGTTTTCGGAAAGCTACAGGTACACCACAGCTTTGCGGGTATATGGGTCCTTGCTGGCTCCCAGCCATCCGGTTCCTTAGCTTTTTACTTTTTAGCTTTCTTGTGTTTAGTGGGGGTTTCCATTTAACCGACTAAAAGTTAAACTTTTAGTGCAGGATCTGAGTTGACAGCCCAGGGTCACAGGCAGTGCCAAGGAATCGTTTGGTGACTTCCGGCAATGGCCGAACCTTCCCCATTCTGTTGAGGTGAAAGCTCGCCAAAACTACAGGCCCCAGGAAAGAGAGAGGCTTGCAATCGCGACAAGAAAGTTACGATAACAGAACAAAGCGATAACAACAAGATGTGCATGTTCTCCACAGGAAAAGGTTTTGGTGTTTTTTTTTTGCACGGTAGGATGTGGTGAGTCAACCAACTAATTATCAGGCCGCGATAGAGACACGCGCCTGGACTTCCTGAAGGAGGAGATCCGAGTTGCCAAGATGTTGGATCATCCGATGCTCGGCCAGCACTTGGGGCAGTGCAGTGGCCAACGATTGTTCAGACAAGAAAGCCTTGAAGATGGAGATGCGTGTGTCTTGATTTAGGGGGACCACCGTGGTTTTCGTGTTGGTTTCCCTTTAGAACCTGCCAACAAAGGGGGGGGACCCTAAACAAGAGCCCTCATATTATCTGGTGTCGCATGATTCACTTTGCTACGGCGTTTGACCGCGCGTGGCTTCAAAGACTTGCCACATGACACATTTACGTCGAGTCGCCTGCTTTACTGGACACATGGTGATTGATCCATTCAGGCAGAGCTTCGCTTTGACCATGGCATTTTGCTATGAAATGTGAGCCGCATGGTGCCAACAGCAAGAACTCACGCGTTTGTCGTTCTCCATCAAATAAGCTCATGGCGATGCGCAAAGAACGGAGCGGAGATTCTGCCAGAAATCAATGGCATTCAGTTCAGTACATGTGATGGACGGTTTAAAACACGTTTGTCGTGTGTGCTGGATGGGGAAGCTGAACTTGCCCGCACAACAGTTGAAGTCTGGTTATTGGTGCAGCGGAATCTGTCATTCGGACACAACCACATTGCAGGTCTATACGTGTGTACATGCATATATGTATGTATATTTTGAACGTGCGATGGTTTGCGCTGCACAGCAGGCGCACTATCATGAATCGTGTGTGGTCGCTGCACTCCGTTCTCAGGAGTATCGTGAAGCTTTTCGAAGTCTTCGAAGACAGCAAGAGTGTCTACATGGTGATGGAGCGACTGCGTTTGATTCGCTGAGGTACGGGCTCTCCAAAGTTGGACCTTGGAGTCTTTGTTTCAGCCCGGCCGTACTTGCTGCGCGCTTAATGTTCCCCAGAATTAAATTCCCACTTTTTTTTCTGGGGGGGGGGGAGGGCCTTGTTGTTTTCCACTCACTAGGCAAACCAGATATTTTTTTGCTGGGGTCCGAATCCAGACTAGCTAATATTCCAGTGTTTGTTCCACGAAACAGGCCCAGCCAAGAAAGGGCAGGTGCTCTCACCCAGCCATGTCCACTGGCGAAAATTCGCTCGTTCGCCCGCGTGGCGAGCGGCGAGGGCATGGTTCATCCCTGAAGTCGAGAGGTTCCACGCGCTCCTGGGATTCTTGCAGCCGCAGCTTCGTTCGGTCCACTCAAGTACGATAGGAGATATAGCCATGGTAAGCTGAAAGCCCATGGCCACAACAGAAACTGAATTATTTCATAAAGGCAGTAACCCAATGATTTCAATGACACGCTCCTTGGAGCTGTCGTGCCTCATGTCCAGTTCTAAAGCCATCCGTTCAGGGGCCACCAATCCAAAGCAAAAAAACCCGCAAGAGACTGTGCTCCTTGCAGTTGCAAGCACACCGAACGGCTGCCAACCAACTTACTAACATGGCAAATCGAATGCCCAAGTACACTATGTTCATCTTAGCTCGATAGGCAGGGTTTAGCTGATATGTTTCAGGGGAAGATCTGCCGGTCATGAGTAGGCTATCATTCTCCACATGGTCCGGACCTATAGTCGTTGGACGTCGTTGGTTCGGTTTGAGGGCGAGAGTCGCAACTGGCAACATGGCACCTTTCGCCGCAGAAGGGGACCTTGGATTGATTGTCCATTGACCCTAGGGTTCCTGGCCCCCAGCAAAAGACTGGTTAACCCAATTCGGATGATGCCAATCTTGAGGTACTCCAATTGTGGCTACATGAACCCAACTATTGTTGTAATGGTGATAAGTGAACCCCAGGGTTGAGGGCCAGTGGGGCGTACTTTTCAGGATGCACGCAAAAGGCCAAGAGATCTCCATGGCACCAGACACTGCATGGCCCGTCTTTCTTGGGGGAGGGTTCCCCTACTAAAATAAACTAGCCATTGAAGAGTTCACCAGAGTACTTTGAGACCCCCATGCCACAATATATCCATTCTTGCAGGAGCTGTGTCGAGATGGCGATCTGGAGGAACATGTCCAGGACCGGGCACTTCGACCAAAACATGAGCTGGGTGATGGGTTATGGACCGCTGGTTTTCGTAAGCAATGGTGTATTTGGCCACTAACCAGAGTGTCTACATTTGGCCATGGGTCAAAATCCCGTACCCCCAGTGAACATCCCATTCCCCACTAAAATAGACTAAAATGGGTGGTGCACCTACCCCAACATGGTACCATTGGTTTTGACCCACAGCCATTTGTGGCTCAAAGGATAGGAATCGGATTCCCCAAAATGGCTTGTCCTGGATGTCCCAAGACGAGACACCTGCCGTCCTGGAATGGAACGGCCCTCTATATTTGAGCCGCATCCATATGGGTGGGTCTTCTTTTAGGTTGGACGCCAACAAATGGTTGGTGGTTCTGTTGGTTTCTCTGTAAACCCAGCCAAAAAGGGGTACCCTCCAAAGAAGAGACACTATAAGGATGACATATTCAGCCTTTGAGCCTCTCAAGAAACGGGCAATTCAAATCGCAGTTGGGCAAACAACCTACTTGCCTCGAACCAGACCTCCTTGCCAACCGAGCCTTGGGTATTTTAAGCATCAGAGTTCGGAGCCATTGGAGGGGGAGAGGCTCCCCTCCATCAGAAGGTCTTGGACCTCAAGAAAGGGCCTTTTTAATGGCTCTATATTTTTGGGGTACGAACAAAAGCACGAATCTCGTGCAGTTGATGTGCGATGTCGCGTGAGGGTGGCCCAACGGACATAAAAACCCAAAGGTCTAATGAAGCTTTGCCAGGTCTTGGTCAGGATTCTCTATGTGCTTTTCCTTGGTTGGTCGCGCCGTTTCCCAATTGTTTGGAGCCCAGTGGCGATCCTTTCATGCGAAACCACCAACAAATTAACCAACCTGAGGGGAAAACCGGTGACCCCTGGTCATTTTGTGTTGGAAACCACCAGAAAAATGATCAAGCTATTCGGGGAAATCTTGTGACCCCCTGTCTTGATCTGTGTTATTAATAATCAAACAACACCACTTGAACAAATAAAATAAAGCAACACCGTATTTTGATGTTTAAATAATGAAAAACATGAACCACCAAAGAATCCCGATATAATTACCCTAAGGGTCATGACCACTCCAATGCACACCCCTGGGCCCTCCAATGCAGAATCCTCAACCCCTCAAGGACCCCAACCCCAACCCCATTTTGAGGGCCCAAAAGCAATCGAGACCCTTAGGCTAATCCCAGTTCACATCCCAATCCCCACTAAAATAGACTACAATGGGTGGTGCACCTATCCCAAAACGGGATCCCATTGGTTTGGAACCATGGCCATAAAATTAACAATATTATTACAAAGTTGTTTGTTTTCTGCTCGACGGGTCTGTCAGGAGGGCGGCATCGAAGAGTTGGATGCTGCCACGGTCATGCAGCAGATCCTCCGGGGGGTCGCCTACATGCACGTGCACAGGCCTGGGGTTGTCCCCCAGCCAGTCGTGCCCGTTCTCACCCTAAGAGGTCAAGGAATCCTCAACAAAAAGACAGGTCCCCTTAGCTAGGTGGCAACTTTGACCGTTTCTTTTTGGTTGGGAGGGTTCCCCTACTACAATAGACAAAAATAATTTTACCAACTTTGTTGGTTGGGAGGTTCCCCCAAAATAGACAAAAATGAAGAAGAAAAAACACGGTACCCTTATTCTAACCTCTCTACTGGAGGACCTAGTTGGAGAAGTTTTGAATACTTTTTGGCCTTGAAAGGTTGGTTGGTCGCTCGGTCGCTCGGTCGCTTGCTTGATTTATCCAATATGAGTTCTTGGTTTCGGAGAGGAATTCATGGGTTTGCTTTGCACTTCTGCAACAACCTGCTTGCCTGGACCCGGGCCAAAGCCTTTTGCATGGTAGTGCCGGTCTATGATACACTCGACCTTGCGAAGCCCGAGAAAGCCAGCCCCGGCATTCCTTGGGGTCCGCCAGGATCTGCCATCGTGATCTGCGACTCGGCATGGGAGCGGCGTTGCGCTTGAAGGTATAGACGTCAAGTGCCCGGCATTTTGCTGGCTGCGAGCTAGGGGCAACTTGTGGGTGCCCAAGTGGTGCTAGTTGAGCAAACTTTTCGCATCTTTCCACGGCTTTTACGTTAATGTAAATCATCCGATTCGAAGAACTCAGGCAGGCGCCTTTCCCTTGCGTGTCTGATGTGTTACGGGCAGTCGTGCTGAAGAACTGTGCTGAGGAAGTCCGAGAACATGCCGCTCAGCTTTGGACGATCATGCGGTGAGGCTTCGATTTGAAGAAAACCCCATCCACTTTCACTTCTAGGGGTTGATTCCCCATCATCGTTCTTTGCAAAACCAGCTGGAAAACGGGGTTTCCCCTAGAACACCGCTTGCACCTAGAGAAAAATATATTTTGTAATAGGAACCAAGCCAAGTGTGAAGTGTTGTATACCATGTTGAGACGTGGCTGGTTCGAAGCTAATTCATGTGGGTGTGTCCTTTTTTCAGGGGACCCCAAACACGGGTTTCGGTTTTCGGTTTTCGTTTTGGTTTTCCTCTTTTTTTACGACCCCCGCGCAAAAAAGCGGGTACCCTCCAAAAAAGACAGAGCCATGTTTACCACACCTGCAGCTTTTATGTTCTCTGCTGTGACGGTGGAAGTCAGCGCTGGGTCATGGCTTGACCAGAATGCAACCCGTGTCAGGTGGCGACTCAGCATTGAACTACTGTGGATGGACGAAATCCATTTGCACCACCTGAGAAACCCTTGTTTCTGATGATTCCACTGTAAATACCAACAAACAACGGTTTCCCATTTTTTGGATTTTCTCCTGAGTATTTCAAGGGCAAGTAGAGGATACAAAATTCCCGCTTGGCAGAGTTGTTCAGACCGGTTCAACCTACGTGCATTGGGCGGGCGTACCTGCCGGGCAGGGCAGCCGCTCATGATACCCATGTTGGCAACGTACTGTTGTGTTGGAATACCTAAACGGCTGTGGCTTAAGAACATGTACCAAAATTGCACCTTGGCACCAACACCTGCATAACCCTAGCTCTTTAATGTTGAGCCACACTCAAAAATTGCAAGTAAGGGAACAAAGAACCCCCCTAATCTACTGTAGTTTACCATGGTTCTGTGGTTGGGTGGATGATGTACTTGCAATATTTGGGGCATCCACCGTAGCCGCACGGTTGTTCGCTGTTTTCGCTTTTCAGGCCGTGCTGCAATCGCTCAGGTAACCCTTGGTGGTTCGGATTAGTGGCTTGGGGAATTGAACTGCTGCTTCTAGAGGGTACATGGAATTTACTCTTCTTCCCGGGTCCAAACCACAGATTCGGCTCACTCCAAACCAATGTCTGGGAATCCGAATCGCCGCTTTTTAGCTGCCCAGACGCTCCAACTCGATGGATTTAGGGCCTAGCATCCTGGTTTTGAGACCCCCGACCGATTCCCGGGGCCTAATGCTTCGGGGTCGGGTCTTCCATTGAACGGTCCAGCCTCCGGGAACAATGGCGGGACACAACTAGAGGGACAAGCTACAGGTGTCCTTGGTTGGTCTGCTGAGAAAACTCGAGGGCGATTCCTGGTTTGGATGGGGTTTATTCCATTCACTGAAAAAGACTGAAGCCATGTATTTCGCAAAGGTACATGTACCTACTTCAAGACAAAGCCTTTTGGCCGGATGTGGTGTTTGGTACGAGCCTTTGAAAAAAAACAAAGAGGGCCCTCGCTTAGATGGGGTTTATTCCGTTCACTGGGTACCGAGAAAAGAAACCATGAGCGGCGCAAGTTGAGGCTGCTTGTCCTGCAGCCGCCGGCGAAGAAGGGCAGCAAGCATAGCCACTCCAAGTTCGAGCCACCCGGCGGCGCTGTTTTTCAGCGATGGGCTTCCGTTTTTGGTGGCTTGGTCTTTTCTCTTCTTTTTTGTAAAGAGTTGGTACTCCATTTTTGGAGTTGGTTTCTTAAAGGGAAACCAAAAGGATAGCGAAGGCAGTTTTGGGGGCCCCCCAACGAGACACCCATAATATGGCTATTGGATGGTCAAAACCACTTTACTTGCCCCCCCCCCCGGGCCGCGGGTTCCCCAAGGTGTTTTTGTAAAATAGACCGAAAAAAGGGTTGATTTTGACCCACACTCATATTGATAAAACTAGAGATGCTTTGGTACATATTGACGAGAGAGTAGCCTGACACAACCCATTTGGGGCGTTTTGCCAAGTGGTTTGGACACATTCATTACCCCGCCTTCCACCAACATGGCACCTGACAGGGGGGTCCCTTCAAGAGGAAATTTATCTTCCAGGTACCCTCCCACAGTTGCTAGGCTTTTTGGTAGTGAAGGTACTATTGGAACCGGTGTTTTTTTTTACTAGCCCCGGCCAGGGGACTGGTTAGTTGGTTGGTTGGCTGGTTGGTTGGTGGGGTTTGTTGGTTGGTTGCTTGGTTAGTTGTTTGTTTGGTTGGTCGGTTGGTTGGTTGGTCAGCTGGGCGGCCGCATCCCCAGCATCACCGGCCTCGCTCGGACTAGGGCTGCCAATTGGCTTTGATTTGGTGGCAATTCAGATGTTGCTCCGGGCCGGTTTCGGGCGAGTGTCGGGCTTGCTGAGGTCTTATATAATGAGGGCGGGTCTTGGGTATGTTTGGGGTTCATTTAGGCTTTGTAAAGGGCTGATATCCAGGATGCTGATATCCAGGATGCTGTCATTTCCTTTAAAACCACCAAGAAAGGGGTGCCCTCAAAAACGACACGGTATGTATGATTCTAATTGCCTTCTTTCTGCAGAACGTCGTGTGAGGTTCATTAGATTCCAAGCCACCTGCAAATTGTAGGCTGTGCAACTTTGCAGTGGCACTGACGTGTTGGCAACCGTTGCTCGCCCAAAATGGTGCAATCATTTCACGAACGACGGGAATGTTTGTTGGGGCAACACGGTGCAGTAATTGCGCGTTGGATAGTCTTGATTACTACACATCGCGAATGTAACTTGAAGCAGGTCTCAAAAAGGACCAATTCTGTTAGATACATTTCAGTGCGTCGACATGTCAAAGATTCTTTGTTGGAGGGTTGGATATTTGGATCGCAACCGTTCGGAGGGGTGATGGCGTTCGCACAAGGAGCGCTATCCGCATCTCTGACTTCGGGCTCTCCTGCACTTTTGAGGAGATTTTGTTTCGTCGCCGGGGTGGCTTGTCCTCTGTTTCTTGGGGGGTGTCCCCCATTTTCTGGCCAACAGGAAAACTGAAGCAAGCTTTGGGGGGTCCGAATCCCAAAAGCGTGATACACCTGTGTGGCTTGGACAGTGCCTGGGTTCTGCATGTAGCGCAGCCAGTCTGACTGCAAATCATAGCTGGCGGACAAAGTCCAACTCGCACTTGGAATTGGTGGTGTGTTATCAAATGGATTCTGTGCATAGCGACGGTTTTGTGACGTCAATGAAGGCTCCTTTGTGGGGCGTCGCCAAATTTGTGTTCAGTTCACTCTCATACTTCGGCCACGCCAATGCGGGCCCTGAAATATTAGGGCCAATCCATCCCATATGGACAGGTTTACACAGTGCTGTCTTCAGGCCTGAGAACCCCCCCCGAATTGCATGTTGCAGGTCGCTGGGGTTTCCACTACCCAACCCCTATGCCAGGTTGAGATTTGCACCACTCCAGCTGTCCATGTGTTTTCGTTTGCCCGTTGCAAGAGGCGTCTTTGGGATTTGTTTTCTCTGACGCCAGCAAAAAAGGGTCCGGATCACATGGACACGTGCCCAAGAATCTGCAAGGATTTGGCCAGCGTCACTCGCAGTCTTCGGCAATCTTGTTTCTAGGTCCCCCAGCGATTGGTGCCCTTTTACCCTTCCTTTTTTGGGGGAGGGTTCCCCTAAAATAGACTACAGAAAAAGGTTGGTACCTTTATTCTAACCTCTCTACTGGAGGACCTAGGATTGTTCCAAGTACATGGGACATGTGGCGGTGACATCGAGATGCTTAGCAGAGTCTTACATGAGCAGCCCTGATTCTTCCTGTCAAGATTCTGTGTCGCCCGCGGCCCCGTAAGTGGCAAACCGACGTGAATTTATATGCAATCCCATGATGATGGCTTTTTCTTTGTATACGTTTTTTCCAGCGATTCTTGTCGGGGACCTTTTTTGGGCCACGGGCCTCTGTGCATCACCCTGTTTTGCGATTTCTCGTCCGGGATGGGGAGTGCACAAGTTGGTTTTAAGGTTCTTCAGCCCATCATGCGTACAAGCAAACACACGCACACTTGCACACATATTTATTCCACGTCATCATGATGTTTATCTCTTTGTCTGAATGTGTGTGTGTGTGTGTGTGTGTGTCTGTGTGTCTGTGTGTCTGTGTGTCTGTGTGTCTGTGTGTCTGTGTGTCTGTGTGTCTGTGTGTCTGTGTGTCTGTGTGTCTGTGTCTGTGTGTCTGTGTGTCTGTGTGTCTGTGTCTGTGTGTCTGTGTGTCTGTGTGTCTGTGTGTCTGTGTGTCTGTGTGTCTGTGTGTCTGTGTGTCTGTGTGTCTGTGTGTCTGTGTGTCTGTGTGTCTGTGTGTCTGTGTGTCTGTGTGTCTGTGTGTCTGTGTGTCTGTGTGTCTGTGTGTCTGTGTGTCTGTGTGTCTGTGTGTCTGTGTGTCTGTGTGTCTGTGTGTCTGTGTGTCTGTGTGTCTGTGTGTCTGTGTGTCTGTGTGTCTGTGTGTCTGTGTGTCTGTGTGTCTGTGTGTGTGTCTGTGTGTCTGTGTGTCTGTGTGTCTGTGTGTCTGTGTGTCTGTGTGTCTGTGTGTCTGTGTGTCTGTGTGTCTGTGTGTCTGTGTGTCTGTGTGTCTGTGTGTCTGTGTGTCTGTGTGTCTGTGTGTCTGTGTGTCTGTGTGTCTGTGTCTGTGTGTCTGTGTGTCTGTGTGTCTGTGTGTCTGTGTGTCTGTGTGTCTGTGTGTCTGTGTGTCTGTGTGTCTGTGTGTCTGTGTGTCTGTGTGTCTGTGTGTCTGTGTGTGTGTGTGTTTGTGTGTGTGTGTGCTTGCACCTGGACAGTGTCCGGCTCCTTGATCATCATTGGACTTCAAACTCCGTGTTTGACTTCAAGTATTCAATTAAGCAATCGCTGAGCAACAGAGACTTCAAAGACATTAAAGACACCTCACTTGTTGAATGAAGAGAACCTGGCAAGCCTTATGATTCACGACGTCTTGCAAGGTTTTTGTGAAAGTGCGCACATATTTTGAGCCAGCCAACGACATGCTTTCTTCAAGCACGCTTTTTTTGTGGAGGCGGGGGTTGATGTTCATAGAAACCAGCTACAGTTAGCCAAATACCCACGAAAATCAGGGATTTCCCATCGAATTTCCTGTTGGTTTCTTAGAGATGTGCATCATTTCGCTCCGGAGGAGGGTCAAATGATGAAGCGGAACTGCGGCACTGACAGCCACAAGTCCCCTCAGGCCGCCGTCTCTGGCCTTCGGTGTCGCAGGTTGGGGCGCCGAAACGGCCTCCAGGCAGATGACCCTAGCATTCTGGATAGGTCCCCCAGCGATTGGTGCCCTTTTACCCTTCCTTTTTTGGGGGAGGGTTCCCCTAAAATAGACTACAGAAAAAAGTTGGAACCCTTATTCTAACCTCTCTACTGGAGGACCTAGGATAGCTATTGGCGGGTTCGGATCTTTGGACTTTGACAATTCTGGTTGAAATCAAGGGGGTGTTCCATTTATTCCACAAAAAGGTGAAAGGTTTTTTTTGCAGAGGGGCCTCGCCAGCAGCCAAAAGCATGCAGACGAAGGTAAACATCAGTAACAACTCCTAGTGGAGAGGCAGCTTCTCCATCCACACCCATCTCTTCTCACCATTACCGCACACGCAACCCCACCCGCGCAAAGGGGGGCGGGGGTGCAAGGGTCTCATTTGCATACACGGCGAAGCAGCTTGGCAATTCATCTCCTGTGAAAAGTCAAAAGCCAGACGCAGATGGTCAAAGGCGTAGCGTTGCTTGGTAGCATGCAGGAAGCCCACGCACAAGAAAGGGACACTTTGAAACATGGCTAGACTTAGACCCCCTTTCAAACAGCCAACCTGTTGCTGGTTGAAAGAACAAATACAGGAAACCCACAAGGGCCAAATGGGGGCCAAAGGGCTAGTTAAGCTGGCATGTAGGCGCGCACGCAAAGAACGGGGACTTTGGAAAGATAATGGGGTTGTGTTGACAGGTCAGGCGACATGGATGTGGAAACTTACACGTATTTCTAGGGACACTTCGCGGAAGTGCCACGAAATGGGTCCCCTAAGACTGAAGACAAGCACTCCCCTTTGAATCAGAGAAACACTGAGAAATGAAGAGGAAGCCGCCCTGGCGCTGAGATTTTGAGATTTTCTTTGAATGCAATCACCGAGTAGAGTTGTGCGCGAATGCCGCATCGACGCTTTCCACATGAGCCGCAATCAAAACCCGGGTAGATGAAGGTTAGTAAGGGACAATCCCAACCATAAATAGCTACGGATATCCGCCTTCTTAGTTCTTTGCATGGTTCTGGGTACACCATGTAAATAGTTTTGATTATGACTCGCATGAGTTCCTTCCAGACTCGTGCAGATGCGCTGGTTGGATCGACCGTCAGACTCGGGTTCAAGGCCTTGTCTATTCACCCTTTGTTCGGGATACATGTAAGCCTTTTCTCGAGAGGGTGTGTACAAGTGTTTACCCTACGTAAGGTTCCAGGGGCTTATGAACCCGGTGTTCCCTGTACACCCCAAAGCCCTTAGGATCCCAAA
This sequence comes from Effrenium voratum, assembly GCA_963377175.1. Taxonomy (NCBI): domain Eukaryota; class Dinophyceae; order Suessiales; family Symbiodiniaceae; genus Effrenium; species Effrenium voratum. Next base: position 457,175 of record CAUJNA010003415.1, read on the forward strand.
TTCCAATGAGGACTGTTAGGGTGTACCTGGACCCTCAGAATACCCGGTTTTTGCCCCACAACACATCTGGTGAATTCACCTTGCCCCACAACACATGGCTGTGGCTCAATTAAATGTACCAAAATGGCCCCCTTGTAAATGGAACCAAAGCCAAAAACTTGCGTAACCCTAGCTCCTCAATTTTGAGCCACACCCATATGGGGTGAATTCACCTTGTTGGTCTGGTTTGTTCGAAGGTCCAGGTCTTTGTATAACTCTATACCTCACACATTGCGCGGTGAAGGGAGCCCGGTGGTTTGCTGGGTTTCCCATACAAGAGCCAGGGGTTCGAATCCGAACCACCAACCCAAGCCACCAAATGAAGGGCTTGGCTCCTTTTCCAGTCTTGTCAACCATCGTTCTCTTCAAAAACCGGATCGCTGTTTTTTTTTCGGGTTCTGGTGGTTTTCTGGAAAGAAGGATCCCTGGAAAGAATGGAAATGGAAGGTATCCCTGGAATCGGTGTCCCATTCTACAAGAACCAGGGGTTCAAAATATGTCAATTCCCAAGCCACCCACCCAGACAACCGATCAAGGCTTACCTGAAAACCCTCACAAATTCTGCGCATGGCCAGGTCTACGCACATAGCTACACGCAGAAGTGTGACGTGTGGGCCTGTGGCGTGATTATGTACTACCTTTTGTGCCCTGTCTATTGGGCTCTGGTCGTATTTCTTCAGGGCTCCTTAAAAGATACATGTTGCAACCATTTGAAACACGAAATAAAGGGAAACCACCATTTACAAGGCAATGTTCAGGTGTATCATGTAAGGATCCCTGTTCTTTGTCCCAGCCAGCGGCGATTGAGGTAAATGACCCAAAGGCATGTCGGAACAAACGTGCCATCGGAATCCGGTGCAACTAAACGACTGGAAACATGGGCGGGTTTTGGCGCTTCGTGGGCTGTGTCAATGCAAGGAAACCATATGGTTCAGCCACGCTAGCCCATGCCGGCGCAATCTGTTTAAGCAGCACGTCTCATTGGAATCGTGGAGGCCCGGACTTGCGCAGACTTGAGTTGGACGCATCTTACTCGAGGCTTGGGCTTCGCATGCCATGTGCTTACAGCTCACCTTCCGCCATCATTTCAACCGAGGTTTGAATATGCAAGGCTTCAAACATCACTTGGGTGTGTCTTAAAATAGGGATTTCCTTTTGGTTTCCCTTTGAGACCATTCCAAAGGGGGCAACTACCGTGAACAAAAAGGAGACAGCCACTTGGCATGAGGTTGAGCCTTTCGAATGTTGAGGAGGGAACTCTTGCAGCCTGCCGCCACGTCCAACAGGTCTGCACGTCCCTGCGAGCTTACCGCATGGCTGCTGAACTGGTGTGCGGGCTCATTCTAAGCATTGCGGTTCAACCCCCAGAGGCTTCAGTGGGCTCATCATCTTGATCAAGGTTTGAATGTAGTTATCACATGGTTGTCGTTAGGAAACATTTTACATTTTTGCTTATTGTGGTTTAGTGGGAAATCCCCACTTAGCTGCTAAAACTTAAATTGCTGCTCCCCTTCAACGTCAACCAAGATCAGGGCGGTTCCATCGCTGGAAGCAACTGGCATGGAGACGTGTTTGAGCATTGGGTATTGATCATTGAGTGACCAATGACTGCAAACCTCGAACATGGGCCCCTCCTCGGACTCATGTTGCTAAGTGGGTTCAACTAGATCAACTGGATCAATTCACCACGATTGTCCTGAGGAGTGGCAAAATGCCATTTGAGGGAAGAGATGCGGAAGAGCTGCACAAGTCTCTTGGCCGGTGACTGGTCTCTGGGGCCTAAATTCGGGTGGCCAGGGGGACTTTGAAACCAAATCAAGTGATCATAACATTGTGTGTGTGTATTTAGTTGGCCCCTGATAGTCTTAGAATTGCTTTCGGACCGAAGCCCCATGCGTAATCCGTAGGTTTGTTCATTGGCTTTCGTCTTGGAGACCAAGACGGTACTCTTCAAAAACAAGACATCCAATAGCGAATTCGCAAATTCCGGTGGAAGGGGTTTGCGTCATGCAGCAAAAGGTTGTCTCTCCGCAACAAATGCTGAGTGAGACGGTAGCCATGCGTTAATAGTGTCTTCGCCTCTCACTAAATTATTGACTGCTATTGGGTTGGATCTTTAGACTTTTACTTTTTGGGAAATGAAGGTGTTTTCCACTAAACCCCCCAAAAGTTAAACTTTTTTGCAGGGGGGTCAACAGCAACCAAGAATTGGACCCCATATTCCGCTTTGCTTTGCACATATTCATTTGATCAGTCCACAGTTGAGTCACGTGTGCGTATGTGGGTGCTGGCAGTTGACTTTCATGATTCATGTTGAATGGCTGATTTGTTTTTGCAACGGCATGGGCATAGAATTCTGCAATCTAAGTCAACCCCAGTCTTGACCATGGCTCATACTTTGCATCGTGCCGCAACAGTCATGCGTCCTTATCAAAATTCGCCCCACCAGACATGCCATATCCCACTCCCTGAGTTAAATATCAAGTTGGACTTTGCTTGGCCTGTCCGCCAAGAAAGTGAGATACTGTGGATGGACAAAATCCTGCACCACCGTTCAGAAACCCTGGAATGGTGATTCCCCTGTAAATACCAACAAACAATGGTTTCCCATGGTTTCAACGTGGTGCGAAATGGATTTCGTCCATCCACAGTATTGTCGGAACACGACCAGATCGAGGTTGTTAGTGTCACCGGATGTCTTTGATTCCAAAGGGGTCGTCGTCCCAGGAAGATCATGAACGGCAAGGTGACGTGGTGCCAGGCTTGGGAGCATGGGAGCGGGTTTTGCTGAAAGGTCCTGCGATTGTTCAACTCGGGATCACGGTGGGATTGGGTCGTGTGTGGGTGTGTTGTTAGACTGCTTGTTTGTTTTTAATAAACACTAAAAAACAAAACTTTGCGATGTGGGACTATCTCATGCGTCTGTAGAAATCCCACACTCAGCTTATGTGGCTTAAGCAAGACTTGGCTTTCCACGATCAAATGTTGACTCCTTCCAACGCCCAAAGGTTTGCGGTACGCGGATGTAGGTCTGAGGCGTTTGTGAGCCTGTGACCAGTGCTGCTCCCTGAGAAAACCATTTCCTCCACTCTCATAATTGACTCGGCGTGTACAACACATCCATGTCCCAAACTGCTTCCTCGTCAGGTTCCTTTCCCAAGGATGCAAGGCCTGTCCAGCTGATTCTTTACTTCCAGGGACGTTGGTTGACAGATGAGCACTCACTCCTTGTTCAGAATTATAAGAGTATTGCCAAGCAGCCAGCTCAACTGGGGACATTTCAAGATGTTCGCTTCTGATTCTCCCACAGGACCAATTTTGAAGAGTCCCCTGCAATGCATCTATTCTGCAAAACAAGTACAACCATCCCTGATTAGCACTCCAAAGCCAGACCTTTTACTTTTTCTTGTGCCCTTTGGCTAGGTCCCCCAGTAATTGGTGCCCTTGAATCCCTTTTTGGGGGGAGGGTTCCCCTAAAATAGACGTCCTGAAAAAAGAAAGGGTACCAGCTTATTCTAACCTCTCTACTGGAGGACCTAGGTGGGCAGGCGAGAATGCGATCTTGACAACAATTCAGCCAGTGAGAGCTGTGGGCAAGAGATATCTGAATGCCAGGAGTGGATGCAACGATCCGGCCGCTCAGCTGGCATCGGAAGGGGAGCAGCGCTTAAAGCCCTCATTGGCCGTTTTACTAGGTGGTTCAACCTGGTTCAATTGGGACCATAGTATGACCTATATGAACCTTTATACTCACTCATTGAGTGAAGACCACTTTAGTGGCAAACAGACACTTTGGACTGTTTTGTCAGGAAGTGAGGTTAGTAGAACTAACAGTTAGTGGGTTTTGGGCGCTGCTCAGTTGTCCTTTCGATTCTACCCAGTTTTGTCAGGTTCGGCCGTCGATTTTTCAAAGATTCACCTGGATGTCTCATTGCGTTGGCTATGATTATTTTTGCAGGTTGGACCCCCCTTAGAATTCTGAGTTTATTTTGTTTCCCACCCCAAAATTGTGGGGCAACTCGGAAAAAAAGAACGATTTTTCCCAAACTCTCCAGACTTGGGGAACCAGCCCAAAAAAAAGAAGCAGCCACACCCACATGGCGTGCCGCTCGCAAACGGCACCTAGGGCCCCCAGTAGTGCCCTTGTACCAACTTTTGTTGGGGCAGGGTTCCCCTACTAAAATAGATGTCCTGAAAAAAGAAAGGGTACCAACTTGTTCTAACCTCTCGACTGGAGGAGCTAATTTGCATTTACCAGCTGATTTAGAGGATTCAACTCCTAAAGCAGGTGGTTTTTGCATGGCACAAGAGAGGTTACTTCGCCTTGGGTGAACCTGGTTTTCCTGGTTTTCCTGGTTCAATCACCTGGTACCTCTCTACTGGAGCCACCCTTTCTAACTCCCTCAACTGGACCGCACGGCCCGAGGTTGGACCCTCTAAAGCCGACCAAAAGTTGCAGGTTGGACCCTCTTTTCATGGCAAGGCGGAAATGTTTTCTCTGGTTTCCATACCAACGAAGGGGCGCCCGAGGTGAGGCCATGAACCTCGCCCGGCAGCTCCTGCACCCCAACGAGTCCAGCCGCACCGAGGCGGCCCAGGCGGAACAAAAGCCGGGCCTCGGCGGAGCGAAAAATTCCCGTGTGTTCTGGTTGAAAGATGCTGGACACCGAAGGGAAGACCGCAAGAAAAGTTGTTTTTGTTTCTTTTCCGGGGGGGGGGGGTGAAAAAAAGGACAGGCCCATTGCAACGATCAATATATGTTTTGGGGGTGCCTTAAGCAAATGGACACGTTAATTGAAGCAAATGTGCGGCAAAGGATCCGGTTCAGGGCTGAGGGTTTGCTTCCGGTCAATGAGGCAGAACGACCGCGGCAAAGAGCACGGCCCAATAAGGGGGTTGATAAGGGGGTTGTTTGGAAGGCCTTGCGCTCGGGGAAAAAAACAAACGTGGTGCATCTGGGGCCCATCTTGTCTTGCGAAACGTGGTTGGATGCGATTTGTTTTTGTTTCTTCCACTCCTTGGGATGCAAACATAGGGGGTGGCTTTTAATGTACCCCCGACCACAAAAAAGGGGCACCCTCAAGAAAAAGACAGCCCCGCCCCCCCCCCACCCCCAGGTTTTTCTTTCGGAAAACCTATTTGAACCCACTGGAACACCAGCAACGGTCGGTCAGGCAAGGCAATACGCAATGTCAGCTTCCATAGCCGAGGATACCTGTTGGCCGACCGGGTTCCTTTTTTGGTGTTCTAGCAGTGTCCATTGATAATTGTCTTTCTTCAGGGGACCCCTCAAACTCAAAAGGGGTGTTGTCTTTTTAGGTTCCCTTTAAACCCACAAAAAATAGACACCAACTACAAAAAAGGACACCTAAATTGAAGCTTTTGCAGCTTGTCGGTGTGCAACATGGGTGCCTTCCCTCCCTACCCTGTTCAGTTTTGTCAAGATGTCAGCCCCAGGTCCCAGCCTTTGTCACATAACAACAATACATGGCTTTGTCGTTTTTGAGTTGGTACCCCTTAGTTGGTGTTTTTAAAGGAGAACCAAAAGGAACACCGCCGTTTTGGGGGGGGGGGGCCTAAAAAATATATAATCAGCCCTGTTCGTTGTTTGTTGTGCCCAGGTCCGCCACTCAGATATCAATCATGTAAGGGTTTCCTTGCTCATGGCGCACCTCTGGTTAACGAGTACAACCCCTTTCCACACGGAAACAAACGGCGGCGCCTCTCCTGCGCTTCACCTTTGTTTCGTGCCTTTGGTGGGGCGTTCGCCCTCGTGGTTGTGGGAAAATTGGAGGGGGAAGGGTGCCACTTTTTGCGGCGCCCGCGTAATTGTCTCGGAAGGACTATTCTCCGCAATCATTTTGGTAGCTTGATGGTTGGCTAGATGGGTCTTTCAAAGTGCAGAACCAGGTGTCATATACAGGGGTGAAGGGGTCCGATCTGGAGTCGTCACCTGTTCGTGTGTCGAAAAATATCTGGGCAGAGTTTCCTGCTTCGCCCTATGACCTCCGACCTTTGGCCGGCAGGCACTCAAGCACAAGTGGTTTGCCAAGAAGGTGCCACGCAGAAGGCTGGCGGCGGTTGACGAGGCCCGTGCTGCTTCGGCTGACTTCTCCAAATCAGATCGCAGGTCAAATGCAATTCTTGAGCAGGAAAGGCGGATCAGGTTTGCTTGGAATTTGGATGCAGCCAGGGACATCACATGACATCACTCAGCTTCATTTACGGGGCTTGTCGTTTTTTTTGGGGAAGCCCCTTTTTCGCGGGTTTTAAAGGGAAGCCAATTCAAAACGGGGATCCAACCTAAAGACCCACCACAGCCATTTTTTGGGAGATCGACTTCATGCTTTTCGATGCTTTCCTTGGGTGCTCTTTGAGGCGATCCTATCGAGCCTACGGGGCTTCAGAAAGCTGAACAAATTCCGGAAGGCGTGGGTCCCTCTGGGCTCGGGGTAGTCCAGGCTAAATTGAGCCACAATCAAAACCCGGGTAGACAATCCCAACCAGAAATGAGTGCAGCCACCTTTTGAGTTATTGTCATGGTCTGGGTAATTAGACCATTTTGATTAAAGAGTCTGAGTTTGACTCAGTTGACCTCAGAATTGACATAGATTGGGACCAGAGAAAGTCCAGTCCTGAGAACATATGTGCCATGGTCAAGAGACCTGTGCCTTTATTCGGGGTTAACAGGGATGGTCATCCACAGCCACTGGCTCAGGCTCCCTGTAGCTAAGCTGCGCCGCCAAGTGGTGTGGCTGGAACAACCGAGCAGGCATCCCTTTGATTTGGTTTGACTTTCCGGTAGGCCCCATGACTCAACCTCAGGTGCCCTTCCCTGCTTTCGTCTGGCAAAGCTGGGAACACATTTGCGGTGACACAAAGGAGATCATCCAGGCCATTTGGCATGGAGCACACCTGAGTGAGTCCGACCTCCGCAGGACGCAGATCTCAGCCTTGCTTTTGCAAACATGGAGCCAAACATGTGCCCCAGTCATGCATCGACCTCAGGCACCCGACATGCTGCCCGAGCTTCTTGCTGATAGTTTGCATAAACCGGGATCGGTCAAGCAAGGCCTCAATCATGCTGTGACGCCACATTGGCACCTGCCCGTTGTAGAGTGTAGGTTCACTGATCACGCCAGGGTAGTGGTTGGGGGCATCACGTGGATCCTTGGTGAAGCCTGTCCTGGCGGCCTAGTCATCGTCTGTGTACCTGGTAGTCTGCCCGAGGATTGCCGTCAGTTCACGGTAATCGGAGGCCAGGTCGTAAGCAAAGACCAGCCTTGGATCGTTTGCCGCTGTAACCGCACGGAAGTCATTGCACCCGCAGGACAGGGTCAAGCAGGGCTCGACGCCTTTGCTGGAGTAGGTGTCTTTGGTGCGGCAATGCACCAACGTGGTTATGAAATAGCCCTGGCCATTGAGCATGCCTCACTTCCATGTGCGCACCATCTCCTTAAGCATGCAACCAGCATCCACCAAGGGGAGTCCCATAGTAGAAGTAGCTTGGTCAAGCAGATCCAGCATGGCATTGGTTGGAGCATTGCAGGTTACCCGTGTCAGCCCTTCAGTCAGTGTGGGCACCGTGCAGGTTTCCAGGACCCCAGAGGCCTCGCCCTTGGACACATTGCAATAGCCGCCCACTTGCAGGGATGGCACACTATAGGACTTGAGTGTGTGGCGGAAGCAGGAGCCCACCCGTGCACTAAGGCCATCATTCAGTGGATCTGTGAGTCACTGCAGCTGCAAGTTGTTGATACCACCCATGCCCTATCCACCACCATCCCGGTTTCTGGACAGCGATGGCTAGCGGTACTGGGTCAGCAGGTCCCTCAGTCCTTCCCGACCCATGCGAGGCTGGCTAGCACTCTTGCTGAGCTCAATCTGCCGTGGCCTTCTGAGGCATTTAGTGCTGAAGCCTGGGAAGACGTCCTGCTCCGTGAGGATCAACTCATTTACTTGCAGTACACCTCTAGTGGAGTAAGCATTGTGAAAGGACAAGGCAAACTCCGCCGCCCTCTGCACTCAGCCACTAACCATTTCCGTGCTTGCCCGTGTGGTTGCCGTCAGTATGGATTTTCGCCCAGTTCGCTGCAGCAGAAATGTCTGCAAGAGATTGTTGCCACTGACCAGGCTGGGATTTTCCGCTTCTTGCACCATAATGAAGTCTGGACCGCAACGGGTGGCACCGGCAAACTCCCGTGGGAGAATCGTGTGAGGAGCACCCTCCCCCTGTTGGGAAACGCTCCGGCAGCCATCCATGCCAAACTCCTTGCCGAGGTTGTCGGGATTACCTTGAGCAATGGAAACATCCTGACCAGTGCACCCACCGAGGCCTGGATTGAGCTCCGTGTGTCCGGTAGGAACTTCCGAATTGCCTCCGCCAGCCTTTCCCCAGTTGAGCACGTCATACAGCAGCTTGCTGACTTGGGATGGTGTACCCACCAGGCCACGTTGCAGTACCATGGATGCCAGTTGCTTCCCAGCACACCGATCCAAGCCATTGGTTTTGGCCCGCATGAGATAATACTTGTTGAGCCTCCGCCCCAAGTGATACCACCAGCCCAGGGATTCGGCCCACGAGCAATTCGCCACATGCTGTCAAGCCTCAGTCAACTTGACTGGACTGTGCATGAAGATCTCTCAGGTTTTTGGCACCAGGACCGTTTCTGTGCTCCCGTCATCATCAGCAACCACTGGTGTTGGGCAGTAGCCACTGCAACCGGAGAGTGTGACGTGTGGCATGCTAGCAAATTTGCACTAGGCAACGCCGCCAGCAATTTTCTTGCCATGCACAACCTTCGCCTCGCATCCGAACACGCGTGTGATCTCCAAGAATGCAAAGGACAGTGTGGTTGCCTAGTGTTTTCCTCACTGCCTTTGGTCGATTTGTCACAGCTGAACAGCATCGAACCTTGTGTGGTGCTGCCACTCAGCTCTGTGACTCATTTGCTGTGAACCAACCAGCTGAAGTGACCACTGGTGCAGGCGTTCTCGCCAAACATAATCAGGCCCTCACGGCATTGCTCACAGCCAAAGGCGTCCCGCAGCAGCTTGTTGATGAGCGGATTGCTGGATTGTGTCAGGTAGTACCACAGGCACGCATTGAGTCCTCACTCAAACTCGCCACGGCTCGATTGCAATGGGCCAGCCTGTGTGAAGTGGCGGGGTCCCAGTTCAGACTTGTGACCCCAGAAGAAAGCAAATCCAACAAGCGAGCAAGGCATCAGCTGCCCGCCCAAGGAGAGGACCCTTTGCAGAAGCATGATCCTTGGCAGAAAGCCGCAACGCAGCGTAAAAGTGGTCAGCCAGCTAATCTTGGTAAACTTGAGGTTGATAACCTTACCTGCCAGGATGGCATCTTCACTACTGATGCCTCCACTGCCATTGCGTACCTCACCCTTGACCAGGTTGTTGCAGATGCCACTGGAGTTTGTGTTGCCTCGGCCGACCAAGCACAGCCCTTCTTGAAGAACAGCAAGAATCTCTCAGCCTATCCGCTAGCGCTGTTTGTGCTTGAAGCCGAGCAACTTGTCGAGACCAACTTCACCAAGGCTGCATGTAACGTTCCGGCAACAGTCAAGGACACTTCCATCAGTGTTATGCTTCTGGGGACGCTAGTCCAGCTGGGCGACTCACCAGTGATTAGATACACATCCCCCAATGCATGCAAGCTCATGCCGCCGGCGAGTGTGACCTTTCGAGTAACGGCCCACAAAGCACACTTTGAGAGTGAGGCATGGCAGAAGTTCGCCGCACATCCAGTCCGTCAGGCAATTGCTGGTCTGCCCACCATCGCTGGTCAAAACAATTGTCTCCTTGATTACTGGGGGCACCGTAGCTCGGCCCAATCCCTCACTTTCAAGATTCGGGTCGCGGAGTCAGTAGCAGACGCCCTCAGGAAGGAGTCCGGAAGCCAGTTCATCTTCATCGATGACATTCGACCCGACCAGGGCGGAACAGCAGCTGAGTGGATTGTGATTTGGCTCCCTGACCAAACCCATGCCGAGGTCAAAGCCAAGATGCAGATGCATGCCACAGTTAGTGGCTTGGTTGTCAAGAACCCAGGGGTCGGACAGACATTTGGTTTGAGAGTGATCATGCAACTGAGCTTCGTTTGCAGGTCGATCCCAGAGCCAAGCAAGGGGACGGGTACATACCCATCGGTAAGCATTATCTGATCCAGCCTCTTCCACCGGGATGTGACCAGCAGACCATCCAAGGCCTTTTAGACTCCATCAAGTGGACCGCTAAGCCCCTGAAACCCGCAGGACGCCATGCTTACCGTGTAGGTGCCACTAGTCAGCCTCCGGTCAACACGATCCCCCACATCACTGGGGATATCATGATCACTGAAGTTGCTCGCCCTGGTGCCAAGGCCAAGGCAGGACCTCAAGCAAGAGCCCTTGTGCAGACTGCCGCTAGCTCCCAGAGCCAGGGCCCGACACCCGCGGCCGCGATCCCCAGGGTCAGTGACATTGAGCAGAGATTCAATGACAGATTAGCCGCAGTTGAGCAACGCTTGCAAAGCCAGGTTGACCAAGCCCTCGGTCAGGTAACCAATGCCGTGAAAACCCAGCAGACCGAGATTGGGAACATGCGTTCCGAAGTGCAGCAGACCAGAGCCGATGTCAGTAAGATCAGCCAGGGATATGCCGACATCGGCCAGCACCTCAAGAAGCTAACCAGTGCTTTTGAACAGCAATCGCAGCAGTTGCAGGACCTTATCGCTGCGGGCAATTCCACACCCGCGCATAAGGTACGCGTCACCCAGGCGGACACCTGACGGTGGCAAAGGGCGGTTGCCCATGTCAGAGGGGGCACCTTCGCCCGAATGGCCATTGCCTCTGACACCATGTTTTCCAGTTGTTGCCATAGGTACCAACATGACCCCAACTCGCCGCCTGAGCGGGTGCTGTTTTGTCCGAAGTGGGACACCGACCGGGTGATTCGCCTGAATCTTTTCCTGTCTCCGGGTAGTGACGATACCAGCACCAGCCTAGGGCGGACCGTTTTTTGCCAAGATCCTCGGGTCTCAGTCGCTTTGGGACTCGTTGGGATCACTTTGCCACGAATTCAAGTTTTACTTCTGTATAATTGCCTGATTGTGAACTGGAGTGGATGGTCCCTAGTGCTACAACAACAGCGCAATCGACTCCTCCATAGCATTCATGGCAACACATCATGCATTCGCCTTGCAAACCCAGCCTCGTTGCACACCAACCTCGACGAAATCCTCGCATTGGGACCAGGTTGCACATGTGTGGCGGAAACAGCTCACACAGAGGGGAAAAGTTCATCCATCTCTGCACAAGCCGCTGCCGCAAAATTTAACACAGTGCTGGGACCTCCAGTCCCTTTGGTGCAGGGAGAACAGAGACGCTCGCCCATGCATGCAGGTGTTGGTGTCCTCAGCACCCATCCAATCTGGATCACACCCGGCTCCAGAGAGTTTGCGCATAGCCATCGCATTCTCGATGTCATGGCCCAACTCACACCCAACGTCCAGGTGCGAATCATCACTTTCTACGGCCTTGCGGTCACGGAATATAATCCCCACGCAAAGGAAATATAGAACAGGAGCTGTTAACGGAGCAACTTCCTAGCTGGGATACCTTCCCTGGGCCAATTTTCCTTGCTGGCGATTTCAACCTTGATCTCAATGATACACCGCTGGGTGACGAACTCACACACCGCGGCTGGGCTGACTGTGCGCTCATGTGTGCCGCACGGGATGACCAGGTCCCCACGCCCACGTACAAGGGGCTCACCCGAATTGACCAGATCTGGGCCAATCCAGTCGCAATGACCATGGTGGCAGGTCCGTCTGGACCACCCGATCTCGGGTCATGCTCCAGTGGAGTGCTTCCTTAAGTTGCCTGGGCCAGGACTAATGTCTCAGATATGGCCCATGCCACCTAATTTAGCGCCGCCAGATACCAAAGTCGATCACAGCCGCTCGTGGAACTTCGAGAGCAGCGACACCATATCCAATGTCAATGAATGTGACCAGCATTTCCGCCTATGGAGTGAGGCAGCTGAGATTTGGCTTGGTCAAGCCGCAAATCACCCTTGCCCTGGTGAACCTCGCAAAGCAACTATTGTTGCAACGCAGCCTAAACCCGCCACACCAATCACCTTGCGGCCTGATGCCCTGGGAGAAATTGACGAAATTGTAGCGCTTGCTTGGCACAAACGTCTGATAGCCCAACACAGACGACTCCATACGTGGCATGCGCTGTGGAGCATCCAACATCGGCCCCTTAGCCTTGATGAACGGATCCAGCTCATTCGGCTTGACAGAAAAATTCACGCTTGGCCAGGACGGGGCACGCAGTTCTCGGAATGGCTCTCTCGCCAGGTCAGATACATTGATTTCAACAGCTTGCTGCAGAATCCGAACTGCGAGCAAAGGCTGATGATTCTTGAGACCTTTAAGCAACTTAGCCAAACTGAAATTGCCCGAGAGCGCACTGCTCTGCGCCAAAAACGCCAGGAAAAATTTGCAGCAGACTGGCGTCAGGGTGGACGCCTTTCCTTCCAAGCCATCAAGCCCAGCCGTGTACCACCCCTTTTAGCAATCAGTAGTGATGATCGATGGAGCTTGTGCCAGATAGCCTTTGGAACCACGCGCTTGATTTGGTCCTTCCGGATTTGCCCAGTCAAGCCGTCACCCTGCCACCTATCCGCTGGGAGGAATGGACCAAGGCAGTTCGAAGACTTGGGAAATACACAGCACCTGCCCTTTGTGGATGGAGGAGTACTGAACTGCTCTCGCTTCCTCGGAAAGTAATTGAGCCTCTTCTTTGCCTCCTTAATGCCGCGGAAAGGGCCGGAATTGGCTTCCCGAGTCAACTCCTTCACCAACCCATCAACCGCTGGAGACTGCCGGCCCATCACTATTTTCTCTTGTGTCTACAGAGCCTGGTGCTCCGCCCGCGCTACCACTTTGCAGCCTTGGTTGATAAGCATAATGCCCGCAGCCATGCGCGGATTCATCGCAGGCAGGCATCTTGAGGCTTTCTTGTATCAGTTAGCTTTGGACATCGAGGCAGCCCAACAAGGCCTCACCGGACCCCTTGTAGGTATGTCCTTAGACATTACGAAAGCTTTCAACTACATACCTCGAGCTGCCGCATTCGCCATTTTGGCACAGCTCGGCATGCCTCCCTGGCTCATACAATCGTGGCCAACAATCTGCACCGCCTCACTAGACGAGCTAAAGTCGCCGGCACAATGTCCCGTGGTCCATTCGTGCACAGGGTTCCCGGAAGGTTGTCCCTTGTCTCCCATCGCGATGCTTGCAATTGGAGCCGCCTGGCACCAAGTCACTTCCCGACCCACAATCAAGGTTGATAGCTTCGCCGATAACTTCAACCTGTGCTGTTCAGCAGTTGAGGAGCTAGTGCCCGGCCTTGAACTTGGGGTCCAGTTTCTTGGCGCCCTTGATCTCCACATTAATCCCAGCAAGTGTGTCATTTGGTCCACTGACCCGGCAATCCGCCGCTCTCTTGACCAGTTCACCTTTAGCCTGGGAAAGCCCACGCACGTTCGGGATGTCCGGGAGCTTGGAGGGCATTTTTGCTTCACTTACGCCACCCGTAATCGCACGGTTCAAAAGCGACTAGCGGAAGCCACCTCCTCACTTGAGCGCATTTGTCAGCAGGGTGGCCCATTCAGGGTCAAGCTCGGGCTTGTGAAACGCGCAGCACACCCGCGAGCCTTGTGGGGGATGAACATCTCGAGACTTGGACAAAATCGGCTTGGCAAGTACATCACAGCCACCAAGAAGGCACTCGGCCAGGGTCGAGCGGGAGCTAACCCGTACATTGCATTGGCGGTCCTTCAGGAGGAATCCACTCACCCGGTCAGCTTTGGCTTTGGCTTCAACGGCCACCGCCACAAGAACCTGACTTAGGTAAGTTGTGGACCGCCCAGCTTGTGCGCCCGTTAGACGGGCCTGTGAGTTTATTCGCCGAATCCCTTGAGGCTTGTGATCTTGACCTTGATCCCGACATGCAGATAATTGCCCCAGAAGGTAGCTTCGACTTGCGCCACTCGCCTTGGAGACTCATACAGGACCTGCTCACCCGCGGATTCCATCGTGAACAGGGCACTTTCCTGGCCAGCAGGAAGATACTTGGGCAGGCACGCACAGTAGACGCCCCCATACTCCGCAAGGTGCTCCGTCGCTTTCCGGAAGACGAGCAGGGACTCCTCCGCACGGCCGCCACTGGGGCCAGGTATGCAAATGCCGAGATCGCACAGTATAACCCTAACTGGGCCCCTGAGTGCGCTTTGTGTGGCCAGCAGGATACACGGGAGCACCGTTTCCTTAGCTGCTCGGCAACCTCAGGCATACGTGCCACCCGGCCCAGCATACTTGATCAGTGGAATGAGCTCCCTGAACCCCTCCGGGAGAACTTGTTGCCTTCGGAAAGTCAAACCAGGTCCGCCTTTCTCGGTTGTTTGAGCCACACACCGCAGCCGTTTCTTTCGCGCCGCCATGACAACTCGCATTCGGTTTGGTTTACAGATGCAAGTGGTCATCATCCTGCTTCACGCTACAGCTTGGTTGCATACGCCGGCGTCTGCGTTGATCCGCAAACTGGGGAGGAACGATACAGTTTTCAGCAGATTTTGGACGGCCCTTTGCAGAGTGTAGATCGAGGTGAACTTGCAGCTATTCTTTGTGTGCTTGAACTCACTTGGCATGCTACAGTTTACACAGATTCTCAGTATGCAGCCGGCATCATTCATGATCTGCAGACCGGTGGACTTTCAGACCATTTTGCTCGCAGACCCAATTCTGACCTGGTCCGGAACGTGTACAACGCATTGCACGGTCGCCCGGCTGCGGTTTTCGGAGTTAGTTGGGTCAAGGCGCATCGAAACATTGCAACAGCCGTTTCTGGACATGATGCATTCCTTATCAGAGGTAACGACACCGCAGACCGAGCTGCTAATGAAGCCCATGAGTTGTGGGAGCCCAACATTAAGCAGTTAGCGATCCGCGGAATCGCAGAGGACGCGCGGATGATTCAAACTCTGACTGAACTCGCCCAACTTCATGTCCAAGTTGCCAGGGTTTTTGCAACGAAAAAAGGAACTGAGGCGCCTTCAACTCCACGCTCACTGCTGTGCTTGACAACACCCCGAGCACCTCTGAGCAGCTGGCAGGCGAAGCGTACGTCGACTGCAGCGAAGTACCTGGTTTTGAGACTGTTTTTCCTGCTGACTTCATTTGGTACTTTTGCAATTTCCTGGCCACCCTTCGCTGGAAACGTCAACCTGCTCAAGCAGGCAGTGGGACACCGATCATTCTGATTGGACTCTTGTTCTACGAGCGCACTGGCAGAGGCTTGCCCGTCAGGGACAAGAACACATGGCACTGGCGGGGTGACCTCACACAATCGATCAGGCGGCAGGCTAACGTTTTGCTTGTGATTTTCAGGTTGCTCAGCAGGACAATTGGCAGAGAGGTTGTTCCCGGCTTCAACTCATGCTTCAAGAAGGTTCGACCGCTTCATCCATTTGTCGACGACATCAAGTGGATGATTATACCGTACTTTCTTGGTGATGCTGAGTTCAACGTCGCGACCACCCTTGCTCAGGGCCTTTTTGCTCGCGACACTGCATGGACACAGAAGGGACTCCCTGACAGAGTTCGCCCACTTCAGCCCTTTCATACCCCTAGCCAACGTCCATCCAATAGTGATGGATGCATCGCACTTGCCAAATGGCAAAGTCAACCCGCGATGCCCGCTCGCCGCAACAGCGTGCTTGAGCGGCTACGGGGCGAAGCTCGCTAAGGTGGTCCCCCCTTTTCTCTGTTTGGGGGTCTTTTGCTTTGGGGGTGTTTTCGTCCCCCCCTTTTTGACTCGCCTCGGGTCTTCGAGGCTTTTTATTGCTCGGCCACCGCCCTGCGGGAGCTCTCTTTTCACTCGGTAGATTGCATGAGCCTCGACGAATAGAGTCAGGCTCTCCGTGGACGCAAGGGATGGTCATCCACCTGGTAGCAGGGGTGAGTTTTGACCATGGCTCATGCACGATTGCACGATGTTCAGTTTTGTTGGTAAGGAGCATCATCAAAAAAAGGTACCCAAAATGGATCTCGGACTAAAACCTGCGCGGTTTAAGTTTGACCCATGCCCACCTGGTGATGCGATTGGTGTACGTGTTGAGTTATTTTGCATTGCTTTGGAGGTAACAGCCGGTTCAATAATTCGCTGGTAGCGGACTGGCCAGAGCCCATCAGCCGCGTTTGTGTTTGGCGGGACGGGCGAAACCCCAGTTCTGGGTGCTCTATCAGTCATATTTCTAAAGTAGGAGACTTTCCAAGAAAGGATCCTTCATCCTTATAGGAGAGATTGCTTCCCCACCCAGTGCAGTCTGTTCGCCATAGCATCCCACCACAAGAACTGGTTTCTATTGTAACTTGGCGCAGGCTGGGTGCTCCTGAATGGATTTCATTCGCCCTGAACAAGCATTTCTTACGATCAGAGTGCGGTCCTTCTACCATGTCTTTGGCGTTGAGCGTCGAGAGTGGGCCTACAGGCTTAGTGTCCTCGGCCTTTCTTTCTTCGACAAGGGTGTGTCTTTTTAGGTTGCCCCCCCCCGGCCCCCAACAAAAGAGAAGTTGTTTTTCCTGTTGGTGACCCTTCAAAAGCCACAAACAAGGGACGGACGTGCAAATCAAAACACGCGATGTGCCATCCTTCCTCGAACATGGCACCTGTGGTGGGGGGGGGGGGAGTAGGAGAGACCTCCTGTCCGGTGCCATGTTTGTGGAAGACAGGGTATCTCCCCCAGAAAAGAGGGTACCCTTATTCTAACCTCGCTACTGGAGGACTTAGATATGCCTTCTTCAACAGCAGCAGATGCAAAGACCAGAGCAGGAGGAGGGAGGAGGTGGTCCATGAAATCTTTGGCAATCCAGTCGAGCCCAGTCTTGCCCCCTTTGGCTTCTTTGGCTTTGCAGGTCTCGCTCGCTGTCATCGCCAGCATGCTGCCGGAGAAGGTGATTCGCCCTGGCCGAGACTTGCGCTTTGGCAAAATGAACAGATGATCTTCACCGCTTGGGTTGGTGTCTAGGTGATCTCGGGTATACACCAGGTTGCCACTGGGAAACGCGAGAATGCCTTTCTGCGAGCGTACCCTTTTCTCGGTGAATTCGAATCAACCAAAAGGAAGCCATCCATGTTGGGAATGACCTGTTTGGCGAGATACATCTTCAACATTCTCGAGCAAAGGTGCAGCTTTGTAGACTCGACCAAGTTAGGTGGTTGGCTGCAGGGGTCCAGTTTTTGACTAGCATCAGTTGGCTGGCACCAATTTTAGTGCATGCTGTCACCCTTCTGGGGCAACTGTGCACATGAATCGTATACTCCCATTTGCCGAAATAAATTTGTTGTACGAGTCTACCACTGCTGAAAATATGCTTTGTTTTTTTGCTCCAGGGGACTTAAGAGAATGGAGGTGTAGGTAGTTCACTCCCGGCATGTTTCTAGGTTTTTCCCTGATCTCCAAAGGGCAAGTTCAAGAGCAGACAAAACCAAAAGCATGTGGTTTTGTTATTTTCCTCAAGCCAACCCACATCCCCCCTCCCCATTTTTCAATAAACATGTTTTATCTTGTGGTTGTCCTTTACACCAACCCTTAAAAGGCTATTAATCTGGATCACCGAAGCCATCCTAGGTTCCCCAGTGGTGCCCTTTGACCAACTTTTTTTGGGGAGGGTTCCCCTACTAACATAGACAAACAAGAAGAAAGTCGGTATCCTTAGTCTAACCTCTCCACTTATAGGCGAGGTTGCTTCCCCACCCAGTAAAGTCTGTTCGCCATAGCTTTTGACTCATTTGGGTGTTCAAAATTACCAGGAATTGGACCGCAGGTGTTCGTCCATGTTTCCATTTACTAAGGCACCCATTTTGGGTACCTAGTTTTGAGACAGCCATTTGGAGCCATCCACTTGCCGTCCTCCAGGTTCGTGTACCTGGACAAAGACGGCGACGGGGAGGTGACCCTCACCGAGCTCCGCGAGGCGATGCAGGAGCTCAAGACCAAGCCGCGCCTCAGCTTTCGGATTTTTTGGGTTGGCATCTTTCATTTGGGTTGGATTTTTTTGGGTTGGTTTTCACCTGGTGGCCATGTGGCTGCTCAAAAAAGTAGTACCAACATGGCACCTTGGTAAATTTTGAACCAAAGACTAAAACCGCGTATCCCTAGATCTTGAATTTTGAGCTACAGCCATGTGGGTATGGGTCAAAATTCAGCCACCAGGATATGGACCTCCAACACAGCAACTTTCCTGTTGGTTTCCCTTAACACACCACAAAGATAGAGGTACCAGCTCCACAGAAAGACACACCCATGTGTTGCTTTTCAGAAACCAGCCACCTGAGCCACGTGCCCCAAACCCGGGGAAATGTGAAGGTGAGGGACGATCCCAGCGGAATTCCAGCCAGAAATGGGTGCGGAATTCCGGCGTTTGAATTCTTGAAACATGGTTGCGGGTCGACCATTTTGTACCGGGTTTTGATTGCGGTTTTCACCCGGCGATCAGCGAATGAGGTTTGGACCAAGTCTACCCCAGATAGCACCCCCGGGGTCTGGTTTGGACCATCTTCCTAAAGGGACCGAGGTTCTTTGTTCTTGCTGGTGCGAACTCGGTAGGGAATGTGGGAATGAACCGTTTCAGGGATTCCCAGATACAGGAAACCATAGGGGTCGGATGGTAACAAAGGTCATTCCCTGATTCCCGGCTGAGCAGCAGCAAGTGGAAGGACAAGGACAACCAAGAGAAACCCAAGCCTTTCGGTCCAACCACACACCCAACATGGGGTTTCTCAACGGGGGTTCCGTGCTGGCATGGCGAGAAGAAACCAAAAGGAAGCCAACATGAAGGGGTCCCTAAGTTGGAGAAACACGCCAATTTCCTGATGGCCCGTTGGTGAGTGTCCCTAATGTTTCAAGGAGAATTCCCAGGAGCCCTGTGCAAGTTGATACGCTCCATGCCCTCCGAGTGAATGGTGGGGTTTCACAAGCTGCCCTTTGTGAAGCAAGCAGCAGACGCGGACATCGGGCGAAGAATCCGTCGACTGATCAACTGAGGCACGAATCAAAACCCGGGCAATTGAAGGGTAAGGGACAATCCCAGCCATAAACGAGTGCGGAATTCCGCCTTTTGAATTCTTGAAACATGGTTTTCTGGGTCCCGACCACCGATCGGGTTTGATGATTACTCAACCCCTGAAAACCTGATCCAAAGCTTCCAAAGCTCGGTTCCAAAATGAACGGCCATTCGGCATTTCCCAGTGAACTGCAATAAGTTTGGTGGTCAAAAGAGCGGACGGATGCTGTTCAGCTTTGTTATGGGACTTGGGATGGGTAAGTCATTGGAGCCGTGGCATCCGTGGCAATCGAAACATGTTGCTTTGCCATGTACTTCAACAGAGACGACCGAAACGTTCAAACCACTCCTTTCAACCCTTGAGAATTAGAAGGTCGTAGTGGGTAGACACAATCCACTTCGCACCTTGGTAGACGGTTTGCCAGCCAGTATTTACAACTTTTTATCCACCCCGAATGGTGCAGGATTTTGTCCGAAAAAAACATGTTCAAGAAAAACCAAAAGGGCACCTCGATTTTGGAGGAAAACTACCCTAAGACCGAGCCATAAGCGCCTAAGGCCCGATGCCGCAGGTGTCTCCGAGGACGGACCAAATCTTGATGGCGTCATGTGTGTGTGCGTGTGTGGGTCCGGGTTCCACTTTTTGACCACCCCTACGTTTGACTCAAACCCAGGGGTGGTTCAAAACCCCCCAAAAGGAGAACCTCTGGGTTTAAGTCTATGTTGGGGTAGTCAAAAAAGGGAACCTTGGTGTGTGTGTGCGTGTGTTTGGTTTTGACATGGCGCTTGTACCTCTTTTTGGATGGTCTTTCAGGGAAACTAATAGGAACACGTCCCAAATTCAGGGACCCGCTTAAAAAAGTGACACCCATGTCTGACATTTGCAAAATAGTGGTCCCCTAAAGCACTTAGTTTCCTTTTAGTTCACCTTGAGCCACCAACCAAAAGGCGACACCGAAGTCCATTTTGAGAAACCCTTTGGAGACCAACTAGTATCTTTACATAAATTGTCTATGTATATATATATATATATGTATACACTGTGGTTGGACGAAAATCTGCACCACCCAAGAAACCCTGAAATGATGATTCCCAAGGAAATACCAACAAACAAGTGGTTTCAACCATGGGTTCATTTTGTGGTGCGAATTGGATTTCGCAACCATCCACAGTATGTATATATGTGTATATATATATATACATACATGTACATATATATGTATATATATATATATATATGTGTATACATATAGATATATATATATATATACATGTGTATTTGCACTGTGCTGCTCGGAGACTTCGACTTTGCGAAGCTGCCTGATCTGGGAGCTTCTGGATTCTTGTTCGCGCTTAGCACATGTGCACGTGGCGGTTTTTGTTTCCAGCAGCTGGGCCAGTGGACCCGCGGTTTTGATGTTGATTTGTTTCGTCTTGGCGAAATGGGTGTGTCGTTTTTTGCTGCAGTTGTGTAATTACCTCCGTTTTCGTGGTTTCAAAGGGTTTTCAAAAGGAAAACCACCATTTTGGGGGGTCCGAACCCTACAAAAGACCATCCCAAATCTACGGCGATTTTCTGCGGGGTCGGACACCTTCTGGCGTGAGGCGCCAAACTGCTTGAGGCCAGTGGCTTAATTACGTCTCACGAGTCATTTTACCCGCATGAAATGGGTGGGTGTCCTCCTGGTTTCCCTTGCATGACCATAAAAGAGGGGGGTTCCCCCCCAAGAACGACACACCCAAGTGTTTGAGCCGGATGAAGTACCCGGACTCGAAGCCCAACAGACGGATCCCTTCCCGGTGGGCCACCGCGGCACCGGCGGCAGGATATCTTCTCCGCCCAAGGTGCAGAGCCGAGTGACGTAGCACGGGTGTTCTTCCCCTTTGGCTTTATGAATGGCGTGCTTGCGGAAACACGCATCCTCTTTCAAGGAATAAGAGAGTCCGTGTCAAATAAGGGTACCCCAAAAATGCGGCTCTCCCGTTGATTTCCCTTTAAGCCAACCCCGAAACGGGTACCCTCAACAAAAGACGGACTCAAATGGACCTTCATTTTCTGCAGATTGACTTGCACACATTGGTGTGACCTTCGCAAGAAGGCTGCTCCCGCCCCCTTGAGCTGTTCGCATTTGATTGGAAAAGAGGTGAGGTTCATGCATTTCAAGTGTGACTCCCGGGTGTGGCTACAGTAATTCCAAGGGCATGCGTGGGGCAAATGGGAGCCCCAAGATTTCCATATGGTCTGGTTTGGTAGGTGCCTATGCGGTATGCGGGGTCACTTTTTTCTCCAGAGATTGCTTGCAGGGGCCTGTCTGGTTGGGTCATTGCCCTTCGCTTGGAAAATCAAGGCACTGCACTGCGGGCTCAAGGTTTTCCCGGGTCTTGCTCAAAATAGGGATCGCTCGCCCAAAATGGTGGGTTTCTTTTTTTTGCAACCAGAGGCTCCTGGGGCCTTCAACGGAAGACCCGACCCCTCCAATAGACACCCGCTTTGGTGCTTGGGGGTCTCAAAACCTGGCTGCTTGAGTGCCTTTTTCTACTTAACTAAGTCGGGAGCCTCTGCGCATACTGTTGATGATTCCCCAACGTTTGTACCAACAAACAAGTGGTTTTAACCATGGGTTCGTTTCGTGGTGCGAATTGGATTTTGCTTTTCCATCCACAGTATTCAGGTCGTGGTGAGAGAAGCTCAGGAGCTCCTAAGCTCCGCCTCGCAGCCTTGGGGAAAACGGGAAAGACAAAAAAACAAAAACACGGCGCCTCCCGGCTCGCTCGCCGGGCCGTTCCAGGGCCCGCGGTTTCCCGCGGTCCCGCTCGCCGGCGTCCGAGGCTACAGGGCGGGTAGCAAGGAGAGCAAGTCCAAAGCGGTGCTGCAGAAGCAGGACTCCTTTCAGGCCGCATGGGGTACCGAAGCAAATGGTTTTTGGGGTTGAAAAAGACGTTTGCCCGGATGAAGTCTCCAGATTTTTTATGGTAAGCTCCGGATCTTCTGGTTTGAGTTTGTGGTTTTTATGGTTCATGTGGTGTAATATTGACCCCAGATCTAGGTAGAACCCCCGGTTGAGTGTTCACTTTCATCAGCTCAGCAGAACCACAATTCAAGGCCAGCCAAGCCCGCTTTCAAGCAATGGAGCACGCTAGTCGAATGTTTCAGCGAGCGCGCAAATCAGGGTCGGGGTCATTTGAGAATCTAGGCGGTGGTTGGTTTGAGTGGGCATATGGCTGAGTGTAGCAGGCAAAAGCCTGGCATCTGTGCCCACCTAGGGGGGGGTTCAGGTCACTTCTGGAGGGAACATCCCCCCAATATGACAGCTTTGACTTGGATCCGGGGTCAACATCATGGGCGTTTTGTGTGTGTGTGTGTTTGTGTGTCTGTTTTTTTGGGTTGAAGTTCGGTACCCTTTTTTGGAGACACCAAGATGAAGGCCAGAAAAATAGGGCCTTGCGGCCCCCTTAAACCAGCATGGCAAGGGTTGGCTTAGGGTTTAGGATGGCTCTCTTTGGGAAGCTTGAATTGGAGCCGGGTGGGTGTACTCTTTTGTTGGGTTGCTTTGAAAGTACAGCTGGAGGACCCCACCATTTTGCGGGGTTGCCAATGTGTGTGACTGCTTAAGAGTGTAGCACGTATGTCGGCAACCCAATGCATCGTCTCTTGGCGATTTCCAGCCGTCCCCTTAAGGTTTTTAGGTTTTTTGTTTTTTAGGTTTTTAGGTTTTTAGGTTTTTAGGTTTTTAGGTTTTTAGGTTTTGGTGGAGGTTTCCATTTGACCCACTAAAAGTTAAACTTTTCCCAGCGATCCGAGGGCAGCCTGCGTTAGGTGCAAACGCTCGCCATGTTTGCGAGCTGCGGAACGCTAACTATTGCAGTACGCCGATAAGCGGTCTGAGCTGCGGTAAACCAGGGCCAAGCCGAGAAGCCACAATCAAAACCCGGGTAGATGAAGGATAGTAAGGGACAATCCCAGCCATAAATAGCTGCGCCTTCTTATTTCTTGAAGCATGGTTCTGGGATTACGACCATTTTAACACCAAGTTTTGATTGTGACTCATGTTTTGTCATTGATGGGTCAGATGACCATTTGGGAGATCTCTTCCTTGCCTAAGGCATCTTTGCATAGGTCCAACTTGTACCAAGCCAATACGTTCTTCTTGGGGCATTTGTCTCTTTGCTACTCCAAGAACCATCACAGTCAGTTCTTGTAGGTGACAATGTGTCATAGCACTAGTGGTGTCCATTGCCCTACTCTGTGTTTTCACTTAAGGATTTGCAGTAGTTTGCAGTCAGTGCCCAATTTGTGTGTGTGTGTGGTGCGTGTAGATCATACACATATAATGCTATATATAAACATAAACCAATACATGCTTTACCTCCATCAGATACACGTGCACAGTGATGTCTATAAATACTTTGGATGGACAACATCCATTTCGCACTAAGGAGGTTTATCAACCAGTTTTCAGTTTCATCCATGGTTTTCGTCCATCCACAAGGAGATGACCAAGCTCACGACAAGAAGAAAAGCAGAGGTCTGGGCACATAGGTGTCCTTTTTGATTCATTTGCTTAAAAAATAGAGGCCCTGGTTTAGATGGGCATCTGTTTTTTTCAAAAGGCCACCTATGTCCGGGAAGATATTCTTGAAAATCGAGTTCCTGCTCTTCTACGCCGCCGTGACACATAACAACTCGCTTGGGTGCCTCAAAGTTTCTGGACTTGAGTCACTTTTCCGGGTTGGACCATCGTGGCGGCAAATAAACAGTTATGGTCGCCTTTTTTGGCCTATCCACCCGATGGAAGTGAAATTATAGCAGAGCACTGCGTATGTTTTCCTGTTGGGTTTCCCTTTAAAGCCACAACAAAAGGGGGACCAACTCAAAAACAGATTGACCCACATGGCTGTGGGTCAAAACCAAGATCCTATTTTGGGGAAGGTGAATTCACCAACCATTTTAGAACCTATTTTAGTGGGGATTGGGATGTTCCGTGGGGGTGCGATTTGGGTTTTGACCCATGGCCACATGGCTTCGTTGGGGTGAAAAATCCTACTGTGGATAGACGAAATCCTGCACCAGTTTGACACCATGGTTGAAACCAATGTTTGTTGGAATTTACAGGGGAATCATCCGAAACCAGGGTTTCTGAACGGTGGTGCGAAATGGATTTCGCAACCATCACAGTATCAAAGTCACCCCTGCCAAATGGTGGCTTAAAGGGACACCACCACCCAGTTTCCGACTTTGACAACCCCCGCAAAAAAAAAGAAACAGTCAAAAATCACTGCACCACTCTCAAAGTCACCCTCCAACTAGTTTCCGACTTTGACAACCCCAAAAAACCGTCAAAGCAAGCGCCAAAAACCGCGTGACACGATAATTTTTCCACATTTCCGGCAGGCGGACCAAGCCTTCCCGGCCTTCAGCTACACCGAGTTCATCGCTGCCACCTTCGACCGTGGGAGGCACTCCACCGAGGCGGCCGCTTGGACTTGGGAAGGTGCGGCACCTGGCGAGGTGCCCCAGCGAAGTGGCCCTTGACCCCTTTCCATGGTTGCTGTTGGGAAACATTTTTTTGCATTTTTTGGTTGGGAGGGTTCCCCTAAGATAGACAAAAAGCAAAAAGAAACAGTACCAACTGATTCTAACCTCTCCGGAGGACCTGGATGGATTCCCGGGCCCCAATGGGTGGTGAGACCCATGCGACCCCCGAACACGGAGCTCGGTTTTCCCGGCAGTTTCCGTTACCAAAAGGGGTGCCCAAACAAAACGAAGACACCCGAATGAGCACATCCAGGGGTTAGATTTCTTAAAATTTGGCTTTCAAGCTTCCCTTGATGTGAGGGGAAACGCAGGGAGCCATTTGAGCTTTATCATAGGAGCGAAGCTCAGGCACGAGTTATCCCCTTTGGAGCAGTCCAGGGGTCACTTCCCGAGTTGGACATTCATCACTTTTTGGGTTGGGAGCATCTTTTAGTGGTAAATACAAAGTTTAGCTTTGTTCCGCCAATCCACTCAAAAAGAGAGTCGCTATATTCCCTGTCGGTTTTAAACATCACTGTTTGGCCCTTTGTGGTGAGTTCTCATAGGGGTGATGCCCAAACAAGAGCCAATTTTGGCACAGGCTACCTCTGGAAATAGGAGATGAAGAACTGCGAAGGACCCCTCTTTTTTTGGGTTTCTCCGTCTTGAAGGCAAACTGGGTGTGTTCCTGCAGGACAGCTGCCCAAGCACTTGGGGGGGGGGAAGACGCGGGGGCGGTTTCACCCAAGGAGTCAGAATGACGGAAGGCAAGGCCCGAAAGCGCCTTGACCTATCAAATAGCTCCATGATATAGGCACACACACACACCATTTCAATGATAGCGTAATATAATGTGTATATATATATATATATATATCAGGGATCCCCACAATACTCCGCCTCAAGGACATGTATTCGAGTG
>CAUJNA010003415.1:487782-497782 GCA_963377175.1 Effrenium voratum
CTTCAAACATCCTGGTTTTGAGACCCCCAACCACCAAAGCGGGTGTCTAATGGAGAGATCAATTCTTCCATTGAAAGGTCCAGGAGCCTCTGGGGGAAAACCGAAGCCATTTTTATTTCGCGCGGTACATGTACCTGCTTCAAGACAAACCCTTTTGGCCGGATGCGGTGTTTGGTAGGAGCATCAAAAGGGGATGGGCCCCGGGATGGGGTGCTTGTTGTTATTCTAGTTCCCCTTTTTTGGGGGAGGGTTTCTACTAAGATAGACGTCATGAAAAAGGGTTGGTACCAACTTATTCTAAGCGCTGTACTGGAGGACCTAGTATTGCTCATTTTGAACTGGGCTGCTTGCTGCTGCTCTTGCAGGACCAGCCAACGCTTGCCACAACTTTTATTTGGCCGCCTGGCGCATGTTCCTTGAAGAGCCATGTGTCAATGCGCCGAGGGCTGGTTCTTAGTTGATTTTGTTTGCGTTGTGCTGGCCGCTGTTGATTGTTTAGTTAGTTTGATTGTTGGTTTGCTCTTTTTTTTTTGTCAGCCTGCCTGTATGTCTGCCTGTTTGTCTATGTCTTTGATTCTGCTCTTTGGTTGTCTCTATCTGTCGTTGCCCGTCTCTTTTTTGTCCAGGTCTGTCTCTGTGTGTCTGTCTGAATGTCTGTCTGTAATTCTGACTCGAGCTAGGTCCGTCTGCCTGCCTGCCTGCCTGCCTGCCTGCCTGCCTGCCTGTCTGTCTGTCTGTCTGTCTGTCCGTCTGTGTGTCCGTCTCTGTCCTGTCTGTTTCAGTTTTTCTATCTCTGTCTCTATCTCGATCTCCATCTCTATCTCTATTTCCATCTCGGTCTGTGTCTGCCTGCCTGCCTGCCTGTCTGTCTGCCTGCCTGCCTGACTGTCTGTCTGTCTGTCTGTCTGTCTGTTTTTGTCTGTTTCTGTCTGTCTTTCTGTTTGTCTGTCTGTCCTGTTGTCTGTTGTCTGTCTGTCTGTCTGTCTGTCTGCCTGCCTGTCCTGTCTGCTGTCTGTCTGTCTGTTTCTGTCTGTCTGTTTGTCTGTCTGTGTCTCTGTCTGTCTGTCTGTGTTGTCTGTCTGTCTGCCTGCCTGCCTGTCTGTCTGTCTGTCTGCCTGCCTGCCTGTCTGTCTGTCTGTTTTTGTCTGTTTCTGTCTGTCTTTCTGTTTGTCTGTCTGCCTGTCTGTCTGTCTGTCTGTGTCTGTCTGTCTGTCTGCCTGCCTGCCTGCCTGCCTGTCTGCCTGTCTGTCTGTCTGTCTGTGTTTCTGTCTGTCCGTTTCTGTCCTGTCTGTCTCATGTTTTTCTATCTCTATCGCTATCTCTAGCTCGATCTCGGTCTCGGTCTGGGTCTCTGTCTGTCCGTCCGTCTGGCTGTCTGGCTGTCTGTCTGGCTGTCTGTCTGGCTGGCTCCCTGGCTGGCTTGTCATTGTGTGCCTGTGTGCCCTCGTTGATGAATGTGTGTGTGTGTATGCATTGTATGTTGTATAGGTGTGCGCGTGGCTTGCGGGTTGCATAGGTCTTGCATGGATGTTGTATAGGTGTTGCATTGCTGTGCTAAGGTTTGTCTTTTTGGCGCCCTTTTTTTCTGTGTCTCTTATTGGGTCTGCGTGTATCAAGTGTGTGCGCAAGGTCAGCCGTGGTGTTGTATAATGTATGTTGTAGTGTCAACCACATCAGACTAGGTCCCCCAGTAGTGCCCTTTTACCCTTTTTTGCGGGAGGGTTTCCCTACTAAAATAGACTATATACAGAAAAAAAATGGTCCCCTTATTCTAACCTCTCGACTGGAGGACCTAATTGTAGTGTCAACCACATCCAGATGCTTTTGGGCCATTCTTATAGAGCTTGGGTCGGCTCTTGTTGGCGCCTGCTATAGCTGCAGCCCAGCCGCCCGGGCAGGTAGAGCAGATTATGCAAGAGCTCGACGCCAACGGTGATGGTGAAATTGACTTCCAGGAATTCATGGCAATGATGTCTCACCAGGAGCGGAAAGGGTGGGAGGAGGAGCTCGGGAGATTTGGCAGGTTTGCATGTAGGTAGGCGGATATTCAATGGCTGATGGTCCAGCTGTTGCCATTCTGGTGAAGATCTTAAGATCTAGGTTGCAAAGGAACCTCTGAAGGAAGTCATCCGGCAAGGATTGCCAGTTGGCCATGTATCGAATTTGTAAAGGAATTGGTTCCCTAACTTTGCCAGTCGGTCGAAAGTCAAAAAGTAAGCCCTGTGGGAGCAACCCGAGTGACACGCAGTCTGGTGTCAACTGTTTGAGGCATGGTTCCAACTCTAGGATACTTGGCTGCATAGCGTGCAGCTGTGCATGCAGTTCCTTTGGGAGCAACCGGGTTTCATGCACCAAGGGCGCTGGGTAGATTTTCAGTTTGAGATTGCCAGGAGTCCGAACTCCGAACGCATAATTGTCTGAAAGGATTTCAATCATCACCTTTCTGGCCAATGGCCCCTTTTTCAAGCCCCGAGCCGCAATTGTTCCATGCACTTGGCGGCTCCGTCTTTTCTCTGTCTCCGTGGCTCAAAAGTGAACACATGTTTCCCTTTTTTGCGGCGGGCCCCTTGTGTTTTTTTGTTTTTGCAAAGAGCCACAGAGGGGTGTTTTTCGCAACCTTTTGTGATTCAGGTGCCATTTTGATTCCATTTGGGGGTTGACTCATATTCCCTTCGGCCCCCACATGACCCATGGGCAACTTTTCCGCTTTAATGTTTGACATATCCATGTGTTTTTTAGTGGCTTCCCAACCAATGATCATGCCACATATCGCGAACCTTTTGATCAACCTCGGTATGTTCTTCAGACTCGAATATTTTTCAATTCTGCCGAAGCAAGCTGGAGTGCCATTTTGGGGCTTCCACAGCCATAGAAATCCCCGTGAAAGGTTTCTCGCGTGCCGTCAGGAGTCCCCCAACCAAGGCGGGGAGTTGTCTCGGACCACAAAGGGGATGGCCTGTGGGTGCGACCCTCACACGACCCGGGATGACAACAAAGCTGTGTTCCCTGAAAGACACAATTGCTCCCGACCTTTTGACCTTTTGGTGTTCATGTGCCAATGTTGACTTGTTTGTTCCCAGGTCCTTCGAGCAAATGAGAAGATGATCATGTCTTTGACAGGCCGGCGTTCTTGGTTTGCCTTTTTGCAAAGTTGACTTGCAGTCAGCAGTCATGACTGGAACATGTTGTTTTTCGCCCACCACCATGAGCTCGGTTGGGTGGGACACATGCTCAAGTCTCAACTACTCTTTAAACATGGGTGATTGCTCAACATTCTGGGGTGTTTCCCCTTTTTGTAAGGGTAGTTTGAGGTCTTATTTGTTTGAGTATATGCCCCTATTTTTCATAAGTTTGTTGGGGAAACCAAAAGCAAACCCGTTGCGCCATTTTTGGGGGGACCGAATCCTAAAAAAGACGAGGCTCCCATGTGGTCCTAAGTTGTTCGTTCAACCTCCTTTTCGTTGGGGAGGTCATTCCACAAGTTGCTGGCGGATGCCATGAACAAAGCAGACGCCATAACACACTGCATGCTCATTCGTGTGATTCGAACAGACACTGGGCATCCTCTCTCCAAGTTTCTCAGATTATAGCGACCTCACCGAAGGGTTTGCGACCTTTGCAATATGGTTCCGGAGGTTTGGAGTGTTGGTTCATGTTCCTTGCGGCTGAGCCTAAAACAGATGCGCAACGTTTGCTAGCACGATGTGTGATGACTAGGTCCCCCAGTGCCCTTTTAACCCTGAGGGTCCGTCTACTAAAATAGACTACAGACAAAAAAAGTTGGTACCCTTATTCTAACCTCTCTACCGGAGGACCTAGATGAGCTTTTAGCTGGACTTTCTCCAGCTTTTCCTCGCCATGGCTGCTTATCCTCATCTTCCGCCACACAAGTTGAATTGAATCTCTCTCACTTCATGAGGAGATCGAGGTTCAAAGTTGCTTTGAGCTTTCTCAAGGGTCCCAACGTCCGAGGCTTAATCGCACGGGTGGAATTGCAAAGATTCGTCGACAGCTGCGTTTGCCGCCAGGATGATGGGTTGATTTTCGTGGCAGTGCCAGTGCCAGTTCCGATTGCGTGTTCCGAAAATTAAGCGAACCCAAAGAGTCGTTTGCATTTGGGGCTTGGCTCCCCAAACAATTACTTCCATTTGCTGAAATGAATATTGATTATTTTCCCCTGTTGGTTTCAAAGACTACCGGATGATGTTGCTTGTTTCCCAGCGACTCCAGGAAGTGGAGGATTAAAGGCTCTCTTCGAAGGGTGTTCAGTTTTTCGGAAACGCTTCGATCGGATCAGTGAATAGTTCCGTTTGCGCCCCCTGGACTGCGAAGAGCGAGCGGCCTGAAAGGCACTGCTGATTTGCTCTCGGAGTGTTTCAAACGGAAGATCAGTGAGTAAACATCCGATGTGCAGAGCCCCTATCAAATTTAAAACAAAAACCAATGAGCCAAGGATGGAGAATCCTCGCACGTCTCGTGATTTGTGTTCCCACCTTTCCAGATGGCGTCCCTCGATGAATTAGCTGAAGCGGCAATTGTGTCTCCGCTGCCTCGCTGCGGCCCTCCAAGCTGGGCACGCGAGGACGGTGAGCTGTGCCAAAGGCCGAGCAACTCTTGGCCCCTTTCTCTTTGTTGTTCCTTGCTTTCCCCTTTGTTCTCACATCTAGTTCCTGGACTTCAAGTTGTTTTAGTTGTTTTTCAGTTCCTGGACTTCAAGCTTTTTTTTCACTGGTTGGACTTCAAGCCTTTTTAGCTCCTGGATTTAAATGGAGTTCAAGAGTGACATGTTTCCCGATTTCCCCTTTGTTCTCACATTGTTGTCAGTTCCTGGAGTTTCTTGGTTTCTTAGTTTCCTGGTTTGTTTCTTGGTTTCCCATTTTTTCCTTGTTTCGCTCTTCGACGGGCCATGGTTCGTTTTCCATGGGCCCACGAGTTGAGCCAGCGACTTTTTGAGAACGACATCGCAAGTTCTGAGCATAGGTGTCCTTTTGGGATTGCTTAAAAAATCGAGGGCCCTGGTTTAGATGCGGTTTATTTCTCTTTACCCAGGGCCTATTTTTCCAAAAGCCGCCTATGACTGCAAGGCTTGGTCTTGGTCAGGATGAAAAGCCGGTTACCCTTCATTCAAAGCAGGGTTCCGCCTTTGGACTACCCCAAGGTAGACTTAAACCAAGGGGTGGCTGATGTCCCCAAAAGAGGAACCCTGCGTTTAAGTCCGGCTTGTGGCAGTCAAACAGTGAAATAAAGTGGTAGGTTTTTCTGCGGCCATTCCCATGAGCCACTGCAACGCTTGCAGTGGGAGCAGAGTTGCTCGGGCCTTTCATTTTCCGGAACTCCTTGGTCTCAATATATGACCATGTTGCTCGTGTATTGCTGGGAGGCAACGGGTCCATTCTTTGCAAGACCCAAATATTCAACATGCTGGGACCTACAGCAACTAGGACCTACAAAAGAACTACAGGGACCTACAAGTAACCAGGACCTACAGCAAGCAACCAGTGACTAGGACCTACAAGGATTCATTATTGATTATACCGTGAGATGGCATGTTGGATGATTGGCCCATCTGACATCCAAGCACTTGTTTGCACGTGAAACACACATGACTCGCAGGGGTTTGAGCTCAATCCTGCAGTATAGTTCTCATGAGGCTGTGAAAGCTCCGACACATATATATATATATATATATATATTGCACAATATACATATATACACGTATAATATATATATATATACATACATAATATTTTTACATAATATGTTTATACACACATGACGACATCCGTCGCATCCACTCATACTAGTGTATTGCTTTGCGAGTTGTTTGGCCATTGAGAGTTGTGTTCCTTTAGATGTGGGCGCGTCCTTTTTTTTTGGAAACACCACTGGAGAGAAAGCGGGTTGAACGTTTGACACACTTGTCTCAAGCGCATGACAACTACCCTTAGCAGAAGACACCTTGTGCGTTGCTCCTTCGTTTTGACCCGAATGGTGCGTTGGACCAGGAGAAGGCATCACTTGGGAGCTCCGGATTCAGTTGGATCCTGTCCGATTGAATCGGGACTTAAAGGAGGCTATGGGGGGGGGGGGCCTGGATAAGCCAAGGAGAAGCCCTTAAGACCTCATGAAGGGGTTAACAAGGGATAGCCCCCCCTCCCCATAGCCCCCTTGCGGGTCCATGGTATCATAAACAACTTTACTCCAAGTGCTTGGCTTTATGATTGCGTGTTTGAGCATGAAACATAATGGGCTGAGCCTGGGCTCTTCACTGATTGGGCCAAAGCAAACATGAGGCTGTGCTCATTTCGCAACCGGGAGGACAGAATAAGGCGGTAGGATGCAGCCGGAAAAGTCTTGCTAAGTTGCACTACATGGCAAATGGATTGATTACAACTTTGTGATCTGCATTTGATGCATTCCTGCAATACGGTCGGACCGTCCTGTCTAGATGCATGGCATGCAGAAAGCGGTCGCTTCCTCTCACGGTCTCTCTGTCCCTCACTCTCCTTCTGTCTCTTTCTGTCTCTCTCTCTCTCACTCTCTTTCTGTCTCTGTCTCTTTTTTTTTTCTCTCTCTCTCTCTCTCTCTTTCCGTCTCTCTCTCTCTCGCTCACTTGCTTTTTCTTTCTCTCTCTCTCTCTCTCTCTCCCCCTCGCGCTCTGTTTTGCTCTCTTTCCGCCTCTCTCTTCACCGTCCAACACTTCTGTAATGTTTATATATATATATATATATGTGTAATGTATGATGTACATATGATATGTACGCTTAGTTCATAATGTATAATCACCTGTGTTGTGGCATTTGCAGATAGCCGGGCACATGCCAATGTGATGGCACATGGAATCAGACATGTCACACTAGAGCACACCACAAGTTGTTTGCCCCCAGCAGAATTTGACTTCGAGACGACGCACTCGGTCTCGACACGTGCTGAGCGACCACGAACGGGTGGCCTTGGAGTTGGTAGTGCGATCTGCACAGGACCGGCCCGACGTGGCTTCTCCTGTTTCTTTGGACTGGCAAGTTTTGTTTCCAGCACCTCAAGCAAATAGCAAATTCCAAAATCCATAGGGTTTGATTCAAGACACAATCGGGTTTTCCATTGCAATTCGTATGGCTAATTTGGCATGCAAAGACTTGCAGCTTCAATGATCGGAATGACCCGGTGTTGCATGTGCATGATCTTATGTTTTTGGAAGCGGGGGGAATTCGTTCTTGGTTTTTCAGCTTCACATTGTGTATGGCTCTTACAAAGAAAACCTTGAAAGTTCTTGGCTGATACCAGAGATCGTTTTTCCATTATTTATTTATTTTCCCCGGGGAGTTTGTGGCTTCGAGAGCCACACCAGATAGCACAAGAGGTATTGTACTCTTAAGAACGATGAAATTTTAGGAGACTCACTTGAACTGACATGAATATCTGTTCCAGGGGTTGGTTCGCTTTGGGGGCGCTTTACTTGACCCCCCCTTTGGGATGTCATAACTTGGCCAGCTGCAGGCCCGCTGGCAGACAGACTTGAAGTGGCCAACTGATCCAATCACAAAGTACAGCAAGGCAGCACGAAAAAAGAAGATACTTCTTTCTCCACGTAGCTTGAAACAGGTCGTAGTTCGTTTCGCTTCAGGGTCAACCCATCAGGGCGGGTTTATGTCCACGCATGTGTAGGCATACAGCAGCTACCCTCTCTCATACAAACATGCATACAACATGAATGCGCACACCTGGCCCACAATCAATAAGCTTGATTCCGAATGAATATTCCGGCTTGCTGTGTCCAAAGTGTCGAATTTAGTTTGGCTGATCTCAGAACGTGTCCAGCGAGGGGCAACAAGGTGCGAGTTGCTGCAGGGCTTTGTGTGTGTGTGTGTGTGTGTGTTACTGAAGGGTTTGGTTTGTTTGTGTTCCAACTCGGCTTTCGAAGGACACTTCTTGCAGGCTTGATCAATGAGAGGCACATATCATGATGTTTGAACGGACTCTCTGTGATTCAGGGCATTTGCAATGCAGTTGAACATGTGGGTATGGGTCAAAATTCAACCACCAGGGGACCGCGGGTTTTAGTCTCTATGTCCGTTTACCAGGGTTTCATTTTGGGTACCTATTTTTGACCCACAGCCATGTGTTTTCTTGGCATGCTCAAATCCAGAAGTTGAGGCAATGCCTTTTTGTTCAGTTCAGTTAATGCGACACTTGATTCATCAGGTGCAAAGGTTCATAGCTCCTGCGCCGGATTGCCAAGACAGGCTGTCGCTGTGAGCGAACCAAGTTTCGGGTGCACAACAGAAATCCCGTGCCCCGTTTTCTTGATTGCTACTTAGCTGCATCTTTGGACCTCAACTTTTTGGTTGAAATCAAGGGTTTTCGATTGAACCCACACAACAAACACCTTCTTGCAGAGGGGTCAACAGCAACCAATGTTTGCAAAATCTTATTCAATAGTCATTGCAACCTTGGCTGGACAGCAAGAACTCCTGGGATGCCTTGCTGAACCGTCAGGCTGTTTTCCACTGAGTGTGCCATGCCTAAGAGTGAAAGTTCCCAGAACCGGACTCCCAGTTCAATCAGCCAGCGTCGCTTGTTGCACCTGGCTTCAACATCCGATCCTTTGGCTTCTTTCTGGTTCAGTTTCGCTCTGTTTGGACAGCTTCAGCAAAACCATTTGCAATGGGATTCACTTGTTCGTAGAGGCTTTCGACGCAAGTTTGCCAATGTAGTGGATATGAAAACCACGATCGCCCCGGTGGATATGACGAACCCTACCGTTGAAGATGTGGCTCGGCGAAAGCTGCGGTAAGTCGACTTTAAAGGATTCGGGCCTGATTTCAGTGTGCTTCTCATGCCAGGTCCCCCTTTTCTGCCTGGCCCCCCAATCAATTGCAAGGTTTCCGAGCCATTTCCCTTTTTGGAACCTCCAACACGTGGGCAGTTTTCGTGCACACCACCGGTCAATTCATCAACTTTTTGAGGAGAAATCCAGGGGACCCCATCCGTCCGTGGCCTGACCTGACATTGCTTTTTTTTGGGGACAAGTTCATCAACTCACTTCGTGAGTTCACGAACTTCAAACTTTTTGGGAAGACCATTTTAGGGGTAACTATAAAGTTTAGACTTTTTTGGGCCATCCACTCAGCAGGTGAGTCTAGAAAGATTGGGACAAGTTTTTCTCAAGAAGGCAGGCCATTGCTGCGGGACCCTCCATTTCCCTTTTTGGAACCTCCAAAACGTGGGCCGTTTTCGTGGACACCGGTCAATTCATCATTTTTGGGGGGGGAAATCCAGGGGACCCCATCCGTCCGTGGCCTGACCTGACTTTGTTTTTTTTGGGACCAGTTCATCAACAAAAACATTGGACAAGTTTTTCTCAAGAAGGCAGGCCACTGCTGAGGGACCCCAGCCCCACCTCAAGCTTAAGTGGGTACGGGTCAAAATTAAACCACCAGGACACCGCAGGTTAAAATCGTCCATGTTTCCATTTTCCAGGGCAACCCATTTTGGGGTTACCAACAATTTTTGAGCCACAGCCAAGTCAGGTACTTGTTGGAACACGAGCTCTTCACGGAGCGCACCAAGACCTCTCCCTACCCGCCGGGGCCCCCGGAGCCCCGGTTTCGGGTTTCGGGCCCCAATTTTCGGTGTCTGGCCTCAGGGTGCAGGCGAGAATGGAATTCACCAGGTGTTCAGTCGGGTTCAAGCATGTCTTCCATGCCAGCTGGTTGATTGTCCCCTGTTGGCTTTAAAGGAAATCGATTTCACTACTGGAAATATGTTTTTTTTTTCTTTTCAGGGGCTTAAGCAAGTTTCTCCCCAGCTGAAAGCTTTTTGTTTGCCCAAAATATGTCCGGGGTTTGTTGGGGAAGCTTTCTCCGGGAGTGCTTCGGAGGGTTTGAGGGAAGGGGATACCCGAGCTTTTCTGGTCGAAGTTTAAGACCTGAGCTTTGTCCCATCGTTTTGTGCTTTGATAGAGGAGGTGAGCTTGCTGGTCCTGAGACCTTCCAGGCGA
>CAUJNA010003415.1:502782-580282 GCA_963377175.1 Effrenium voratum
TATTTCTTCCTGTCTTTCTTTCTTTCTTTCTTTCTTTCTTTCTTTCTTTCTTTCTTTCTTTCTTTCTTTCTTTCTTTCATCTCGACTTTCTAAGCGAGCACTTGGCCCACGATCCCTACCCAACGTGGCCGTGCCCGGCCAGGAGAAGCCATTGCCAATGATCCTGGTCCTCCACAATGCGGACTATATGGGCCGGAGCCCCAAAACCCCCGAGTGACATCGGGATGGCTCTCAGGGAATCTTTCAAAGATACTTCAACTTTAGTGTCCCAGACACTCCAAGACAAAGGTCCCAAAAAGCCCGTTTGTGCCTTCAGACTAGAGTCTCAGTTGAGAAAGCCCTTTGTGCTCTCTCTAGGATCCATCAGACACTTGGACATCCCACCAGTTTTTGGGGAGCCAATCAGCCCGAGCTGGCTTTTTTAAACCCCGAGCCACCGAGCAAACTGGAGGTGTCCAATCAGCCAGGCATTCATTCTCCAGTTTTTAGTTGTGCAGGCCCAGGTTGCCAGCATGGAATTCGTTCCAAAGTGGCCACCTGCGCGCTGGAGCTTCCGTGACCAGAACGCCACTTGAGGAAGAGCGCTTGAGGACGAAGGTCTCCTGTGAGTGAGTCACACAAATGTGGGATGGTAGGAGCTCAGGATGAACCCAGTTGCCCAGTGGTGCCCCTTCTTCCCATGTTCTTGGAAGGGTTCCCCTGTAAAGTCAACCCAAAAAAGCAACCCAACAAGGATGCCCTTTTTTCCCCCATGGCCACTGAGCATCTGTAAAGTACTACAATCGCGGCAGCATATCCATGAAATGACCGGCGAACGAAACTTCATCCTGGGAAGATCCGACACGCCTAGATTCCATGGTGCATCATTTGTTGCTGTGCAGTGGAGCCCACTTAGCAATTCTGACACGTGCGCTGGTGGCATGTTGCCGGCCCGAGCGCGGCCGGTATGCACCACTAGGTTCCCCAGTAATGCCCTTTGACCAAGTTTTTTGGGGGAGGGTTCCCCTAAAATAGACAAAACCGGCAAAAGTTGGTACCCGTATTCTACCCTCTCTACTGGAGGACCTAGACCAGGTCTGGACACTTGATGCGCTGATGCCTGCATGTTGCGATAGGATACAGTCTTATGCTCTGGACTCCGCATGGCGTCACTATGTGACAGCAAATCAATACCTTCATTTACATTTGCAGTGTATCTACATGCAGGGTACCCCCAACTGGTGCAGCTCCCAACAGAAACACCGAAGTTTTTGTTGGTTGTGGTGTTCTTTATGTGGGGGGCGGATGTTTTAGCATTTGGACATCAGGTGCTTTGTGTTTTGCCCCATTGGACTTGCTCTGCCCCATTGGACTTGCTCCCTGCAGAGGAATCTCCGTTTGGGGGACGAGCACTTTTTGGGTTCTTTGCCGGGTTTTTCAGCAGAGTCGCAGAGTAAGGTGTCACAAAGCATGATACATTCAGCAGTCATTGCCGTGTCCCTTTCAACCCTAAAAAGAAGAACTACATCATCTTAGGGTTGGGGTGACACTGGATGGAGCAATTTCTTCATGCTGGCTTAATCAAGGTTCCCCAGTAGTGCCCTTTTACCAACCTTTTTTGGGGGAGGGTTCCCCTAAAATAGACAAAACCGAAGAAAAGTAACGGTCCCCTTATTCTAACCTCTCTACTGGACCGAGGATAGCTATTGGCGGGTTCGGATCTTTGGACTTTGACAATTCTGGTTGAAACCAAGGGGGTGTTCCATTTCCACAAGTTGAACGCTCTACTGGACCGAGTTGGTTTCGTCTGCTTTGCTTCGAAAAATGCAGTTCCATCGCGTTTCCCTTTTAACAGCCACTGTTTGTAAGGCCGCCCTCAAACACCTGGCACACCTCCGGAAGCGGGTCTCGGACACGAAGCCCGAAGTCCCTCGGGCAGCGGGCGAGCGCAGGGGTCATCGAGACGGACTTCATCAACGACCGCTTCTGGAAGACCACGCCCTCCATGCGACGCCTTAGCCCGGGGACCCGATGGCGGGAAGGGGTTCAAGCTCATTGACTAAACCGTAGATTAAAACTTAATTGCATATGTCTATTCAACTATGTTATTTTGCATTAATATATATATATACATGTACGGAACATTTACATATGTGTTTGCGTATATATATATATATATATACATATATATATACATGTACGGAACATTTACATATGTGTTTGTGTATATATAAAAAGATACACACTTGTGCACTTAGATGTAGATATGCGCACTTGTTAATTGAATTGCATATGGGGCATGTCAAAACGGGGGGACTGTCCTTTGGTTCTGAACACCAACCGAAGGGTACGCTCCTGTCCATTAACATGGAACTTGACTATTCGGTCCTGGAAGACGATTCCTTTGAAAGGGACCCTCTGGCGGGTTCCATGTTAGTG
The DNA here is from genome assembly GCA_963377175.1 of Effrenium voratum. Classification (NCBI taxonomy): domain Eukaryota; class Dinophyceae; order Suessiales; family Symbiodiniaceae; genus Effrenium; species Effrenium voratum. Next base: position 505,201 of record CAUJNA010003415.1, read on the forward strand.
GACAGGAGGGTACCCTCAAAAAACACACGCCCAGAGTAGTTGTCAGGACCTGTCAGCACTGCCTGGAAGCTCAACGTCCAAAGACTAAAATTTGCAACCACCAAGTTCTTTCCGCCAAGTTCTTTCCGCCTAGTTCTTCACGTTTCAATATGGGGGTTGACCAATATTCCCTTCGGCCCCCAAATGACCAAGGGCAGCTTTTCCCATTTAGTGGGAAACACGCTATTGTTATTGTTTTTCCAGCCAATGGTCATGCCATGTAAAGGACCTTTTGATCAACCCCCATATTTCAACTACGTAAGGTTCTCAACCACCACTTGGGTTTCTGTGTATATATATATATATGTACAATGATATGTTATCATGAGGATGGAGACCACACCTGAAATTGACCCCGGTTTTGCGGTGATTTCACCCTTGTTTCCCTTGATTCAAGGCGCAGAACCAGGCAGGTTGTCAGGGGATGGACACCTGATGGCGTTGTCGCAGCGTAACAACACCTGCGTAGCCTGCTTCCAAGAACCATGGAAATGGAAAGGGGGGGGAGCTTCCCCAAAAAGGAAAGCGGTCGAGTCCGATCGTGAGCTTCCATGATTGGAGGGAGGGTGTTGGTTCAGGTCCTGACCCCAATCCCTAAGAGTTGGACCCTCCATTGAAGGAGGTTTGCGGGACCTCCATTGCATGCGATCCTTGCAGCTTCGGCCAGCATTTGCTGAGCATTTGCCGAGGGATTTGGATCTTGCTTGCATTCAGTGTCGATTCATCTCCTTTGTCCAGTGCCCATCAACAATGAGAATCGGATGATTTCTGACAATGATGCGCGTTAGGTGCCTTTGGCTTTGATGCCAAGTGGCGTTGGTCGGCGTTGGTTCAGTATCACGTCGAAGGGGCAGACCAACATCATACGAAACCTAACCGTTGACGTGGTCTCGTTCGCATCAAGACTCCCCTCAAGCGTTGGGGGCCAAGGCTTGTGGATACCATTTGCTTCTTGATAAGCGAACTGCGCCAATTATATTCATGTGAGGAGTCAGCTTCGGGCTTCCTGCAGGTGCTTATACCCCTTGGCTTCCCTGGTTTTCAAGCCACTTTTAAGGGGTACTAGGTCCCCCCAGTGCCCTTTGACAAAGTTTCTTGGGGGAGAGTTCCCCTAAAATAGACTACAAAAAACAAGTTGGTACCCTCATTCTATCCTCTCTACTGGAGGACCTAGTTTTTGTTGCATTGCAAACAGTGCAGTAATTAGGCAGCCCCCCCCAACCTACTTTACAAACTGTCCCACCCGGCCTTGCGTTCGCCGCTTGTTTTGTGTAAATCGATTCCATCCTGGAGTAGCTCAGTGGCCGCAATACGTGCGATACCGTTTGCAAGGTGACAGAGTCACCAATGCTGGAGGCTGTCCATTGAGAACGCTTGAGACACTGAGTACTGACCAAGGTCTGGTCTTCAACCTGAAAATCAGAGCCATCCGGAAATACTTGATGTTCGAGGGGCGCTTCAACATGCTCAAGGCACGAGACCGAGCATGTGTTTGCTTCCTCTATTGGTTGTTTTGTTTTCACTACAACCCTTTGGTGGTCGTTTGGATTTATGGCTTGGGACTTGAACCTCTGGCTTTTGTGGAGGGTCAATGAAAAACCACCCCTTAACCGCCAAACCACCGGCTCGCACGGAAGCTGAGTGCTTAAAAACGGCGTCGGCGGGTTTTTTCTCGTTTTTTTGGGGGGGTTCGGCCTTGGGAAGTGAAGCGTTGGAAAGGAATCAACCGCAAAGGATAGGCAGCTCGCTCATTCCCCGTTCGAAGCAGCACGGCTTCTCCCTTTCGATTTTTTTTGCAAGGAACGCAAGCTGCCATCTTGTGACGCTTTAGGGCACTCCCAGCAAGTTTCGGGTTTTTGTTCTTCACAGTGATTCCTTGTCTGCAAGGGTTGACATGGCGGTTTGTCTGTGGAAGACAAGACAAGTTTCGGCTTGACAATCTTCTTGGTTGTTGCTACTCTTTGCGTGGCTTTGTCAGAATGCGATCCTCAGCGCTTTGCCAAATCTCAGATGGGTAAAAATAGAACCACCAGGATATGGACCGCAGGGTGTCCATGTTTCCATTTACCACCCCATTTTGCGTTTGTTTAGCCTAGTCTCGACCCACACCCAGCTGGCGCCGTTTAGCAGGGGTCCGTTTTGGTGACATAATTCTTGATCCACACCCAAATGGCGCCACACGTGACAGGCAGGTGTTGCCTACGTCAAGGAGATGCAGGGTGGTCAAGGAGTTTGCGCGGTCTCCGCCAACTACGCCGCAGATCTGAAGCGCAACTTGAAGCATGGACGGTTCTAATTGAGCAAGCGTGAAAACATGACAAGCAACAAAAACAACAATGCCTGGGAGACAATCTTTGGTTTCAGCCCCACGCTCTTTTTTTTTCTTGGCTTTTTTGTTAGAGCGGTAGCTAGTTACTTTCTTGGCGGTTCCCGGCTGGGCGTCCCCTTCGGTTTCTTTTAGTTGGTTTAGTTGGGGTTCCATTTAACCCACTAAAAGTTGTCAACCAACCTTTGACTGCCCCAGTTCCCCTTGGCACTTAGCTTTTGGGCAAGACCCTTGACAGGGTTGCCAGGCCATTTCCCAAGTTTTCGGAGCCTCCAAACGTGGATCGATCCCTTCCATGAGATCCACCAGTAAGTTGCAAGCTTTGGGAGAATCTTCCGGCAGCCCCTGATGTAGACGAGTTCAGACTTGCAACTTGGGGAGTGAGCGAAGAGTAGTCTCTAAGGGTGGAAGTACATACCCCTTGGCTTCCCTGGTTTCCGAGCACATTATAAGGGGTACTAGGTCCCCCAGCTAGGTGCCCTTTTACCCTCTTTTGGGGGGAGGGTTCCCCTAAAATAGACGTCCTGAAAAAAGTTGGTACCCTTATTCTAACCTCTCTACTGGAGGACCTAGGGTATATATATATATATCAATCGCAGGCCTTTTGGGTTTTGCCAAAGCAATATGTAACAGGTCTAGGGGCACCTTCCCCATTCTTTCCAGGGATCCTTCTTTCTTAAACACCTTCATAAACCCCTGGAAAACCGGCCGATATTTGAAAAGAACAATGGTTGAAAATAATGGAGAAGGAATCAACCCCTAGAAGCTTAAACCATTGAACTCAGCGTAGAAAACCCTAGCAGAGGGCTATGTGGGTGTGGGTCAAAATTAAACCACCAGGGGCAGGTTCTAGTCCAAGTGTACATTTACCAGGGCAACCCATTTTGGGGTTAGCATATTTTTGACAACCACAGCCATGTACCGATCGCACCAGAGAAAATGAATCCGATCCGAGGCGAGCGCATGCTCTTCCGTGGCCTGCCGAACATCCTGCCGCTTGACAATGCCACCGACCCGGCGGAGGACCAGGGAGCCGCAGGCTTCGAGAGAGTCGAGAGATGCGCCGCTTGCTGTGGGTGGTGTGTGTGTGTGTGTTTTTTAGGGTGCCCACTGCCCACTTTAGGTTGGTTTTTGTTCATAGGCAACCAAAAGCAGACCACTTGTTTTTCTTCTTTGTTTTCATAAGAAACGGACATAGGTCGGTCCTTTTTGGTTGGTTTGCTCAAAGAATCGAGGGCCCTGGTTTAGATGGGGTTTATTGCATTTTAGCCAGGGCCACATGGCTGCGGATGGGGTGTTGTTTTTTTTGTTGAGGGTGCCCACTGCCCACTTTGGGTTGTTTTTTTTTCTTCATAGGAACCCCATTAGCAGACCACACCTCTTGAAGGCTCCATCGATTTCCGCGGGTAGGAGAGGTTTATTTTTGGGCTTCATGCATCGCAACTTTGCTCCAAGATTGTGTCACATCCGGCAGCTGAGCAGATCTGCCCTCTGGATTTCTTTGGGTGAACTCTTTCTGACAGGGCTGTGGGAAATGATGACTTCTGCGATACAACAAAAAGGAAGACTAAATCTCCCATATTTTTTGGGAGATTTCATCTTGTATCACAGAAGCGGGGACAAACACCGAGTGATGCTACAACTCTGCTCTCTGACGTCAGGTTTTGCTTGTGACTCACCTTTCGGGTCAGTCTTCAGTGAGCTTTCCTGCCCTTGCGGGCCATCGGACAGGCATTTGTGTTAGGACCTCAGAATTTGGCTCGCTCTGGAAAGAAACTACGACACCTTGAATACATGTTTACACCCCCTCCTTTTCTGGTTTTAAAGCGAAGAGGAGACCCATTTGGGAAGCTCTCCCAAAAAAGACACTTCCTGGTCCAAGAACTTTTGGCATGGGTCCCATTCTTGCACCACTATCAAAGTCACTCAATGGTAAAGGGAAACCATCAACCAGCTTCTGACTTTGATAACCCCCAAAAAAAGCCGTCAAAAATCACTGCACCACTATCAAAGTCACCCTCCAACCAGCGTCTGACTTTGACAACCCCCAAAAACCGTCAAAACAATGGCCCAGTGTGACGCGACTGTTTCCACAAATCCCCGGAGCCCCAAAGCGCAAGCTTTTCTTGGGCTCCATGGGGAAAGGGAGCCACTTCTCAGCTCAGTTCAACTGGACTTCAAATGACTTCCCGGGACGAATTGAAGTAGACAAGCTCAAGCTTTTGACGAATCCACTCGAGAGGTGAGCCTTGTTGGTTGGTTTGCTTAAAAAATCCAGGGCGATTCCTGGTTTAGACGGGGTCAAGTCCATTTACCAGGGCCATCTATTTTTCCAAAAGGCCATGGAGGTGAGTGTTCCCTCCGCACAGAAAGTTCGAGTTCGACGGACGGGAGGCATCGACAAGCTGCGGAAGATGCGCTTCGAAGCCAAGGCGGCCTTGCAGAAGCACTGCGATTTGGATCAGGCGCGTTTTCAAAATCTGGATTCCAAAAGTAACAGATGCGCCCACCAATCCCCACCTCTTCTGGATGGTTTTGAAGTGATTTCCCCAATCTTTGGGGATCTCCCAGGTGTCTCTGTTGCGCAGTGGATTCATTCCGCCCTTTTTTCCGTTTTTGTTTTTTTTTTAAAATGGGGCGGGATTCCCCTTGAGACTCAAGCAAGGAGGCAATATGGCCACTGGGAAAACCTGAGGTTTGGCCATTTCCAAACGGCCGATTGGAAGTTCTATGACTCACTTCCTGAGTTGGTGGACTTTAAACTTTTTGGAAAGACCATTTTAGTGGTAAATCCAGTCAACTTGGGAAGTGAGATGATCATTAGTCCTGGATCTCTCTCCCTGAGTTGCTGGACAAAAAAACAGAAACTTCTGGGGATAGAAACAAACCCAGGAGTCGCAGCCATAGAAAGAGTGTTTGTGTTTGGGAGATGCCTCACTTGCTGAGTTGGACTTCGGTCACTTTTTGGGGTTTAGGCCATTTTAGTGGTGAATAGAAAGTGCCCGACTTTTTGTTGGCCAGTCCACATGATCGGAAGTGAGTTCCTAGTGACCTGCTGTCATTGCTTGCTTGTTATGCATTTGACTGGTTTGTTAGGTTTGTTAATTTTAAAGAATATGCTTCTTTAATCCAACGCTTCAACTATTTTGTCGCAGCAGAATCCTCAAAATCAAGCATGGGTGACCTGTTCATGCTGAAGGCAAGCGAACCTTAGGTGCCGTCACTGTTTGGGCCAGGTGTCTCATGGTGATGGTCAGTGAACCAACCCAGCCATTCCAGCAGTGACGGACAGGCCCCTGGCCTTCACCTGCCCAACTTTCCGGCAGAAAAAGAAAACGCCTCGACCATTTTCGGCCGGGGTCTCCCAGGTCCCCCAGTAGTGCCCTTTCTGACCATTCTTTTTTGGGGGAGGGCTCCCCTCCTATTAAACAAGAAAAAACAGAACACACACACACACCAAAAAAAACACGAAAAAGCCTCGGGTTCCCCTACTAAAACAGACTACAGAAAAAAAAGTTGGTACCCTTATTCTACGCTCTTTGCTGGACCCCTCGACCTCCGCGCTCCGCGCTGCTTGCCAGGACCCTGGCGCCAAGATCCTGATCTTCATCGGCCGCTGGGTCAAGCAGAAGGGCGTGGATCACATTGCGATGCTCACCCAGGAGTCCGCAGCGGGCGAATCGTGCGCGCGGGTGTTTGAAGGCGAGTAAAGGGAAAAGTCTCCGGCAACCATTTGCTGAAATTAATATTTTGTTATTTTCCCCTGTTGGTTTTAAAGGGAATTGATTTGACTGGACATTTTTTTCCAGGCGTCTCAACCAAATGGAAGCCGGGAATCGTATGCGCCGGGGGTTGAAGGCGACCAGGGGCGACCGGCCCTAGGTCCAGCTAGGTGCCCTTTGACCAACTTTTTGCTTTGCCAGAATTAGCTCCCCTTTTTGATTTTTGGCTTTTTGGGGTCCCTTTGTTTTCCACTAACCAGGCAAAAATTAGTTTTTTTTGCTGGGGTCCTAATTCCAGCCCAGTTTGGGGGAGGACTCCGAAAAAAGAAACGGTACCCTTAATCTAACCTCACTGGAGGACCCAGTCCCAAACCCGCTTTTTTTTTGGTTTCTTTGTCAAGCCTCCCCCCCTCAAAACAAAAAAAAGGCCCCTCAAAGGAAACACCTGCCCATGTGAGGCTTGATGTCCTCTTCCCACTCTGAGGGAAATGGTCTGTCAATCATCCTGTAAGGTTTCGACTGCTGGAAAGGTCAGGCAAGCTACACAATGATAGAGTCGGAATGCGATTTGGCCGATAAGTCGTGCGTGCTTCAGCTTCATATTGCCGTGGATCACATGGAAAGACCACTGTCTGAACTCTGAAGGCCTACAGCGGCCAGCAGCTTGTTGTCTTAGTTGGCACATTCATTTGGCATTTATAATGATTGAATAGCCAGGTGATAAGCATCATGATTCAGAAGTTGCTGCATGGCAGACACTGTCGCCCGTCACACACACACACACACACGCACGCACGCACGCACGCACGCACGCACGCACGCACGCACGCACGCACGCACGCACGCACGCACGCACGCACGCACGCACGCACGCACGCACGCACGCACGCACGCACGCACGCACGCACGCACGCACGCACGCACGCACGCACGCACGCACGCACGCACGCACGCACGCACGCACGCACGCACGCACGCACGCACGCACGCACGCACGCACGCACGCACGCACGCACGCACGCACGCACGCACGCACGCACGCACACACGCACGCACACACGCACGCACGCACGCACGCACGCACGCACGCACGCACGCACGCACGCACGCACGCACGCACGCACGCACGCACGCACGCACGCACGCACGCACGCACGCACGCACGCACGCACGCACGCACGCACGCACGCACGCACGCACGCACGCACGCACGCACGCACGCACGCACGCACGCACGCACGCACGCACGCACGCACGCACGCACGCACGCACGCACGCACGCACGCACGCACGCACGCACGCACGCACGCACGCACGCACGCACGCACGCACGCACGCACGCACGCACGCACGCACGCACGCACGCACGCACGCACGCACGCACGCACGCACGCACGCACGCACGCACGCACGCACGCACGCACGCACGCACGCACGCACGCACGCACGCACGCACGCACGCACGCACGCACGCACGCACGCACGCACGCACGCACGCACGCACGCACGCACGCACGCACGCACGCACGCACGCACGCACGCACGCACGCACGCACGCACGCACGCACGCACGCACGCACGCACGCACGCACGCACGCACGCACGCACGCACGCACGCACGCACGCACGCACGCACGCACGCACGCACGCACGCACGCACGCACGCACGCACGCACGCACGCACGCACGCACGCACGCACGCACGCACGCACGCACGCACGCACGCACGCACGCACGCACGCACGCACGCACGCACGCACGCACGCACGCACGCACGCACGCACGCACGCACGCACGCACGCACGCACGCACGCACGCACGCACGCACGCACGCACGCACGCACGCACGCACGCACGCACGCACGCACGCACGCACGCACGCACGCACGCACGCACGCACGCACGCACGCACGCACGCACGCACGCACGCACGCACGCACGCACGCACGCACGCACGCACGCACGCACGCACGCAATGCATACATGCATACATGCATACATGCATACATGCATACATGCATACATGCATACATGCATACATGCATACATGCATACATGCATACATGCATACCTACATGCGCACACACACATACACAGACACATGCACATGCACATACTCATACACCTACATATACAGACAGACATGCAGGTATGCATACATACATGCATGCATACAGACGTTTGCACGCAGATGTTTACAGTCAATCATGCGTCCATGCATACTCACAGGTAGAACCTGGTATGCATAGAGGCGTGCAACACGCAAACACCTTGGTATGCAAACGTATACACAGGTATACATACATGAACGCATTCCGATATTGAAGGCATGTAGAAAAAGGTACTTGTTCTCTCACAGTGTGTGCATGTTCTCAGGGCTTCCCCTACTAGAAAGCGAATGGCTGTTGCAGGACATTCTGCGAAGCCGCCGTGAGGTTCAGATGGTCTTGGCAGGCGGGCTAGTACAGGCTACAATGGTACCTGCAAGCAGATGGATGTGCAGATAGACCGCGGGTGTTGTTTACGGATTTGGACCTGCCATCTATGAGGAGCTTGGGGTAAAGCAAGCCATGCTCACCCCTGATAACTGTCCTTTGGTGCTTCCTCAGTTTTTGTTGCCGTTTACCATATTCAAGCTGACCAATAGGACTGATCAGAGTGGTTGCAATCAGTGTGTTGGTTCCAATAAAGCACACATTGCTTTGTCTCAGGCCTGGCTTGGGCAAAGGGAAACCAACCATTGCAGGGGCCTGATTTGGATCCACAGATGTTTCCAAATATAGGACCTATAGCACCTTCAAATGCATCACCATTGAACAGGTGGGTCCTCACCCATTCTCGGACATAAGATAGGTTTGAGCATACCGCATACCAAAAAGCAGAAAGCAGCAAAAACGCCCCCCTTTGGAAGTTTGTTAAGCGTGGAAGGAGCAACAGGTACAGGAAACCAACTGGAGATTTCATTTAAGCCCAACTCTCCGAGTCCATTTTCTGAAGAGTATGTTTTTTAGTTTCCCCTGTTGGTTTTAAAGGGAATCCATCACTACTGGACATATCTTCGCATCTTTTCCAGGGGGTCTTGACCAAATCGAAGGAGTCCCTTCCCGGGCCGGAAACAAATTCCTCCCGCAGCGACTCCGCAGCGACTCCGCGACTCCGCAGGGCCGCCGGACGACGCCTTCGGGCTCTATGCGCAAGAGCTGCTGGCTCCTTTGAAGTCCATCTTCAAAGGCCAGACTTCGCACGGCGCGGGGGGCGGCTCTGGGAGCAGTTTCTTGAGGGTACCATTTTTTTTCTGGGGTAGACTAAGGATACATTTTACATTTTACCCGTGACTCAAAGGAAGGCAAACAATAAAATATACATTCTATAACTGGGCCTAACTCTAATCATGTTTTGGCAGGGCTCCTTAAAAGATACATGTTGCAACCATTTGAAACATGTGGCTTTTTCAACACCGAAATAAAGGGAAACCACCAGAAACAAGGCAATGTTCAGGGAATATTGTAAGGATCCTTGCAGTAGTGCGTCTTTTCTGGAGGGTGCCTTTTTTGGGGTCGGTTGGCCTTTTTCATATGGGGAACCAAAAGGAACAGCCATTTTAGGCCTACCATACGGGGTCCTTCACACTGATGGATAGGAGGTGGCGGCACCTAACTGGAGATTGGTGGTGGCAGAGTCACAACTTCTGCCTTGGGAACATCAAACTATGTCACCATGTCGAAGTATTCTTGCCTGCTTTCTCGGACAAGGGTGGAATAGGTTTGAGTGCGGCAAGCTGGGGCAAAAAAAGCCTGCATTAAAGAAAAAATGCTTTGGAAGGCAGTTCATCGATTGCTGGTTGCTTTTCGGATCCCAATGAGGACTTCTGAGAATTGTATGGCCTCTCGGGCCATGTACACTGGCACACCGAGCAGCCGGATTTGTGATGCCTTTGGGGGCTGAAAAGGGCGGGGTTCCTCCACTCCCTTGCTCCAGGCGGAACGCCAGAATCTGGACATTTGGATTCTGATGAATTCAAGAGAACAGCTTCCAAGTGTGTTCTTGCCGGTTGAAGGGTGCTGGGAAGCCTCACTATCATGGCTCTGTGATGCCCACCGGAGACTCTGAGACAGCATGGACTTTATGACGACTGGCTCTAGTGACCTCCACTTTGGACCAGACGTCATGCAAGAGATATGGTTTGCAGAAGCCTCGCTACCTCCCGGCAAAACCAAAGTCTGTCAAATCCTTCACCCTCAACCCCCACACAAGGACATGTAAAACATTACAAATCACTTCCGAGCATTTCCACTCCATTTGCTGCTCAACCCACCACCCCTAACCACCTTGCCAATGGGAGTCTCTCAAGTTAGACTCTTTTTTGGACAGGGGAACAAATGTGAACCCAAGCAATTCAGCCTTCTATTCTGAGAGGTATCTTAAGTTAATTAAAGGGGAACAAGCATGAACCCAACCAAAAAACACCTCCGAACTCCACTTCTCAACTGGTTCTCCACCTCCCAAACAAATCAAAGCAAACAAACCCGGAGCAACTCCACCCCGAACACCCAAAAAATCACACCTCCGAGCTCCCCTCCTCAGCGCTTCTCCGCTTCTGGCTGCGCGCGTTCGCTCCCCGCTTAGCTCCCGCGTCTGCTTCGCGCTTCTCTCCGCGTCTCCGCGCGCGCGGAGGCCGGCTCTTCGTGTGCACGGAGTTCTTCCGGCTCCCGGGGGAGCTGCGGCGCGGCGCCCACCTCTGCTTCACGCCCAGCTGCTCGGAGCCCTTCGGCGCCTCGGCCCGATGCGACGGCTTGGATCCGACGGCGTGGGGATTTGGGGGCACCTGAGGGGGGGGGGGGATCCCACCCAAAAAGACGTGGAATTGGGGGGGGGGGGGGTCCCACCTACCCAAAAAGATGTGGAAGTGGGGAGGGTGACCGTTTTTCTAGGGTGATCTATTTTTTCCTTTTACGGGGAATACTAGTGCCCTTTGATACAGGAGTGCGGGATTCCTGGAGCAATGGGGCAGGGATCGAGGAACTGAGGAACCTTCACTCTTCTCGGCCTGTTTATAGATTTGTTTCCTGTTGTTCAGCTTTAGTTAGTAGGGGGCTTAGGGGCTGCACAAAAAACAATCAGTTTGGTCGCTCCATACCAAGGCTTGAGCTTACGGAGCTTCTCTTAGAATGCATGAGCCATGAATAGCCCATCTGTTTCCTAAAACCGACAACCGCCAGAATTGGTGTAGGAAAATCCGCACCAGAGACGCGGACTCCCCCCCCCCCCAAAAGAAAAAACATGTCGCAACGTTATTCCTGTTGGTTTCCCTCAACACTACCCGAAAATCCCTAGCAACCACACCCAAAAACCATCTAAGTTTCCTAGAAGCTGACCACCCACTTTTTGGTGCAAGAAGATCTCCCGCAGGCAACCCGCGAGACGATACTGGCACTGAGGCTATGTGGATGTGGAGTTCGGCCTGCTGGGGGTCCCCTCTGTGGGTTGCGCGATCGGAGGCCTCGGGAAGATGCCGGGGGTCTACTTCCGCCAGCAGCGCCTCGCTTTGTCTCGTTTGTGGGACTGGTTTGCGTGAAAAAAGAGGTCAGGGAACCGTAGGTATGCTCAATTGGTGGAAATTACCACCAATCCAAACCAACATTTTGTTGTTTCTTGCAGAGGGTAAGTGGGAAACCAGCCCGGAACTTGACTGCTATTGGGTTGGACAATTAGACTTTAACTTTTTGGGAATTCAAAACGTTTTTCACTAAACCGCCAAAAAGTTAAACTTTTTGCAGGGGGTCAACGGCAACCAAGGGACGACCACCAAATTTCCCGATCCAAACCACAGATCTGGGGGAAGCTGAAGAGTGGCACACAGAGGTGCTGACCCTTCAGTGGGTTGGAAGCTGGGCGCCCTGAACGGGTTTCTGGCCGTATGTTGTTGAACCAATCAGCCGGTTTGACGGTTTGATCCACGTCGTGTGAAATGTTTACGACATGTCGTCTGGCCTTTGTTTTGACAGCTGGAGTTAGCAATTGGCTCAGTGATTAAAAAGAACCTTAGATGAAACGGCTTTCAGACAGGAAGTTGCTGAACGACCCCAAGGCGGAACAGTTGTGCATCCAGAGATCAACGGGACATGGGATTGGTGGCCGCCCGCATGCCATAAGATTGCCCGACCTTTGCCCGACAGCAGTCGCATGAGGATGTGTGCGACTTGCACCTCCGGATTTGATGTTTGTTCGTGGCCCGAAGGAGATCCAGGAATTGGTTCCCGGGCAGCTTTAGCTTATGCTCCCTGTAAGAAAAGGAGTCAAGGGACAAGGAGAGAGTCGCATCTTCAGCCTTTGAATGTTAGCCCTAGATTAATCAACCCCAGTTTATTAATAGGGGGTGTCCCTGGGTTCAGAGGGGAATCATCACTGTTGGAGGGGAACACAGTACTAACACTCCCCCTATTGATGGGACAGGTTCATTCATCCGGGGTCAACACCAATTGTAAATTATGGTAGTGGCAGCCAAGCAGAGGGATTTGTTTGGCAACTCTTAAACATAGGTGTCCTAGGTTCGTTTGGTTAAAGATAGATGGGTTTCACTTGTTTTTCATAATTGTTTGCATACAATTATGCATAAATGAAAATGGCTGTGGGTCAAAACCAATGGTACCATTTTGGGGTAGGTGCACCACCCATTTTAGTTTATTTTAGTGGGGATTGGGATGTTCACTGGGGGTACGGGCTTTTGACCCATGGCCATATGTATATAAACCGTTTGTTCACACATACCCTCCTACCAACTAACATGGAAGTACAAAAAGGCCCTTTCCAAGAGGAAAGTAGTCTTTCTAGAGGGGTTTGTTCACTTCCATGTTAGCTGGTGGGAGGGTGTATATATATATATAAACCGTTTGTTCCACGTTCCAAGGAATGCAGATGCGCCAGACATGCTGATCGAAGCCTTCTACTGCGCCATCGACTATGCGCTGGACCTGCCCGCGTCCTGGCCGCAAATGCCCACAGCTGGCAAGTGTGGTGTCTTTTTTTGTTTTGTCGGCCTACTTGTTGATCAAAGTATTGTCTATGTGTGTGTTTTCCCTTTTTGTTTTATTAGGTTGGTGCAATGTTAAGCGTTTTTGTTTACTTATGCACACATTCCATCCATTCATTTCGTTGTTGTGTTTTGGTTATTTATTTATTTATTTTGTGTTGATTCTCTTCGTGATAGATTTGCCTGGGCATTGACGTAGATATGTATTTCACAGCCACACACCGACGATGGCTCGCTTCCGATCCTTGCGAGAGATGCGCGTCACCGCTCCGCTCGCATTCGCTCCGTCGCTCGCTCGCGTGCGAGGAGCCCCAGTACTGGCAGATGGCCAAGGCGGCCACCAAGGCCACCTTTCCCTTCATCATTTGGCGCGAGAATCTGCTGGAGGCCGGGCTCAATCCGTAAACCCGCGGAGAAGCGGGAAAACGAGCGTGCGCGTTTTGGGTCAACCATGGGGTCTGGAGTCGGTTGATTCGGGAGCTGGCAAAAATGTGTTTGTTTCTTTGCTGGAAAGAGGGATGCCGGAGAAAGAATGGGGAAGTGACCCCTTTGATGCGCGGCTTCCGCGTGCCTGTGACACCAGGCGCGGAAAAGGGAACCGCGATGAGTGTCGCCATGATGAGTATAGGAGTCTGCGGGACAACCGGCAAGCACCAGAGTGTCAAAGGCTTGGGCCACCAGTTGGCTGCTAGTGGGTCGCAACCTTCCCTCGATCCCAAGATTGAGATGGCGCGCGAGCGAGACACTCGTGTCGTTGCCGGAAAGGCGAGGTGTCGCCATCTCTTTGATGGGCTGCTGAGGGTTTTCCGGGGTCTCGTCCAGTGGCACCCGTGTGGGTGTTCTTCATGAAGCCTCGTGTTTTTGGTCATGGACATTGGGTAAGTAAGGTGTGTGTGTGTGTGTCTCTTCTTGCTTCTTGGGATCGCCGCACATATGCCCCAATTGCAAGTTGTGCTGTCAGTTGAGCCTCTGGTTCTCTGAGCTCTTTTTTTGTCAGAAGCTCCAAAGAACAGACGCTTTTGTCATCCGTGTCCCAGACTCGCAGGCATACCATCTTGCGCTCACGCACTTCAAGGACGGGACTCGGAGAGTCACATCTCCGAGACCGTCGTTTGGCGACATAGTGGCCACAATGAAGAACTTCAGGCATCCTTTGATTGGTGGCACATGATAGGCGCTTTTCCCCCACGGCATTGCAAACATGTACGCACGCCTTCAGATCAATTCCCACCCTAGTGGTTTGGAGGTGGGAAACCATCCCAAAGCACCAAACCACCAAGTCAACTTCCAACAGAAGGTCGTTTTTTTTCCCACCATTGGGCTCGCAAATCGTACGGACTCGTTGGCAACACACAGCTACGCCTGCTGGAGTAGGCGGATTTGTGCGGAGAGTTGTTGATGTTGAACCGGATATGCAAAAAACCTTGTTTCGGGATCCGGTCGTCAAGCTCTCAAGAAGTTTCGCGTGGCTGGAGCTGTGGATGCACAAAATATATGTTTCGCCGCATGTGAATAAAACCGTACAAATCACCTATCCCAGGTGCCCCAGTGGTGCCCTTTTACCCTTTTTTTGGGGAGGGTTCCCCTAACATAGACTGCGGAAAAAAGTTGGTTCCCTTATTCTAATCTCTCTACTGGAGGACCTAGTATCCCAACTGGTGCGAGGTGGACTTTGTCCAGCCACAGTAAGGCCATTGACTGGATGCAACATGTTGCTTGCATGCTTCCCACTGATGCGGTCCAGTCCAAAACTGACGGACCCCCTGCAAGGCGCTAGGTGGGCGACTAGCAGCTGGAATATATTGATGTGCTTGTGTGTTGTTTGTATTGTTGTTTTGTTGTTTAAAGAAAAACATGTTCATGTGGTTTTGTGGTTTCAACAACTACACAAACCTGCAGTTGGAATATTAACGTTATGCTCCGAAGATCCACGAAGATTTAACACCTATACCCGGGCGTCTCGTTTTGTTGCAGTTATATGGTGTATACGCGTACGTTGGTTTCAGGTTTCAGGCTTCGAAGTTGGCCTGAGCCTTCAGGACGGAAACACCGGCCTGAACCATTTGTGGGCTCAGGTGGCAGGCGCACGTGGAGATAGGGTTTGGGGGGCTGTCCTGAGGCAAGCTCAATGAGAACTGACATCTGGCTGTGGGTCAAAAATATGCCCAGTAAATAGAACCAGGGACTCAAACCTGCGGTCCCCTGGTGGCTTAATTTTGACATATTTTGACCCATACGCATCTCATGTGGACCAAAAGGTGAAACGCTTGCCCGATTTTGATTGTCAGTTGCCATTGCACGCAGCACAATTTGGCTGTGGGTCAAAAACATGTACCAACATGGTATTTTGCTTCATGGAACCAGAGACTAAAACCTGCGTAACCCTAGCTAGCCTAGCTCTGTAATTTTGAGCCACAACCATTTGACGAGTTGTGCTGCATTGCCCTAGTGCTGTTCGGCGGCTTACATTGCTACATCGTATTTGCGGACCAAGGCGAGCTGGTGAGTGGATTTGTTTAAAGGCAGTGTCTGTTTTCCCAATCTCCTTGGAATCCAAAGAAGGTAGTTTCAAGATCCTATATTGTAGCCAAAGCTTGTTTAGATAATGTTGCAGTAAACTTGTATTTTAGACTGAAGGGCCAAAGTGGTTTTTTAGAGGCCCCGATGGTGGCGCACTAGCTGGACAGAAACCCTGCCTTTCAATTTGGGGGCATCTGGCTAGACGTTGGTTAGAAGTGGTTCAAACTTGTGTTGTTGGTCGGTTAGTGAACAACATGGCTGCTCGCCAATCTATAGCTCCCAGTTTGCTGACCAAAGCGTTATCAACAATTGGTCAGAATTATGCAGGTTTGCTTCGGTGTACATGTTTTTACCAAACAGCAACAACACTGAACTACATGTTTTGTTTCAAAGGAACCTTTTTGTAGCCTCTTTTGGCGTGATGGCCTTACCGCCCCGAAGTCTTGCTAGTGTGCTGCATGGTTTGGAAGAGCAAGGCTCACCTCTTGACCTTTTGGTTTTCCCTTGGACCACATCGTCTGAACTGGGCAAGCAAGAGCTGGATCTTGCCTGTTGGTTTCCCTAACACCATCCAGCGAGACAGGGTCCTATTTGCTTATCACAGGGGTATGTGTCAAATAGGGGAGTTTCGTTCTGTTTGACCTGGCAGTGGAGCTATCCGTCCCGTCACAAAAGCAGATCGTCCAAACGCCTCTCGAAAGAGAAGCTGAAAGGTCCAGTGTGAGCCGCGGTTTGTACAAGGGACATGGGTGCGTCAATCTTTTTTTGGGAACCCCTTTTTGGTTGCGACATTTGGGTCACACCATTTTTGACAGCTTCTTTTAGTGACCTCCCCCCCAACAAAACGGAAACAGCAATGTTGTTCCTTTCACCAAAAACAGGGGTACCCCAAAAAACCAGACCCATACTGTGGATAGACGAAATCCTGACCTAAGAAGCCCTGGATTGATGATTCCCTTGTAAATACCAAGCAAACGTTCTGGTTTCAAACATGGTTTCATTTCGTGGCGCGAATTGGATTTTGCTTTTCCATCCACAGTATGAAGCGGATTCCGGCAGCTGGGCACACCGCACCCAGGCCTTGCTCGTCAAACTGGGGCGTTTCCCTTTGGTGTCCGTATAAAACCACAGAAAACGTTTTACCCCACAACAACCAGTCATACACAAACCCGCGTGGTTTCAGATCGAGAAGCACTGGGCCCCATCAAGGGGTCTTTTGGACTTTAACTTTTTGGATTTCCTTTTAACCAGCAAACAGTTAACAACTTTTTGCTGCGGGATCTACAGCACCCAAGTGAAGTGGATTCCGGCAGCGCAAACCGCACCCAGGCCTTCTCCTCGAACCAAAGCCCCGCTTGCGCGTCAGGCCGCGAGGGGGTGCGCCGGGAGCTTGCGCCCAGGGAGAACAGCCGCTTCCGGCGGATGTCCTCCACCTCCATCGCCGGGGGGGCCCAGAAACCGAGGCCTTCGATCGGTTGGAGAGAGAAACGTTCACTGGCTGAAATACATATTTTGCATATTTGCTTAAGAATATGTGTTTTTTCCCACTGTTGGTTATAAAGGAAATTTATTTCACTACTGGAAATATCTCGAGTACCTGGAGTCTCCTTCCGACCCTTGAATAAAGGTCATGACCCAAAATGTATGGGGTCATGGACCCATTTTTTAAGGGTCATGGCCATTTGCTGAAATGAATATTTATTTAATTGTTTATGTTGGTTTTAATGGGCATCGGATTTCACTACTGGAAATGTTTTATTTTCATATATATATATATATATAGATATCATTATTATTACTATTATTATTGTTATTATTATTATTTGCTGTTTCCTTTCCCAGAGTCTCTCGAGTTGGAGAGTTGATCACTTCCTGAGCTCATCCACTTCACTAGGTCCAGCAATTGGTGCCCTTTCTCGCTAAAACTTGTTTGGTTGGGAGGGTGAAGCCTTATTCTAACCTCTCAAATCTGGAGGACCTAGTTCCGTTCACTTTTTGGGCTTGGACCGTTTTGGTAAACCAAAGTTCAGCCTTCGATCCAGTAGAGATGAATGGGTGTGAGGCAGCAGAAGAGTTTAGAGAGATGCTGTGGACGAAATGCAATTTGCACCATGAAATGAAGCCATGGTTGAAACCATCAGGTTGGCATCGACAGGGGAATCGAATCAGTCCAGGGTTTCGTAGGTGGTGCGAGATGGGTTTCGTCCATCCGCATCATGGGTGCCTCGTCGTTTTTGGGGATTCGGACCCCCCAAAATGGCTTCGGTTTTCCTTTTGGATCTTTTTCAAACCATCCAAAAGGGGTACGCGAAACAAAAGCCGCACCCGTATCATAGACCCGTATCAAAGGAAGCCAAGTTGATCGACCGGACCGCATCAGACCCTTGAAGAATGCGCAATTTTGCCTCACAGAAAGATGCCATCATGAAACGGCATGTCCTGAAAAAGACAAACACACACTCGCCATGTTCTGTGAACGGTAATCCACTGAGTGGCAGAGTTTCATGTGTTGCAGCGCCTACCAAGGTTTCCTTGCCTCAACCATTTTTGGGTGTTCTTTTGTTTTGGGGGGGCTGAACTAATTACACTTAACAGTCAGAGTGAGCGCGTTGAATGGATTGCCTGTACGTGCATGTCTCAGCCTATGGCAGTTGAAAGCAGAGTCGGACAAAGACAAGTTCCCTTGGTCCTAGTTGCTGAAGATGAGAACGCAGCACAACTTGTTTCCACATCAGTCTAGTTAGCAGCGTTATGGGGATCAAGCTTCCAGATGTTGGGCTTTGTAATCCAGCGGGCTACGTCAAAAATCTTCCCTCGTCCCTCCCCACAGAAATTCCCTGTTTTGTTCTATTAAAAAAATCCACAGAACCCCTCTGCTCTTGCCATACTAGAAGCCTTGAGTGCTTGGGACTGCTTTGCTTGGCTCATTGCTCTTCGTGAGGCATATTTGGCAGCAGCCCTGTGTCCCTTCCCACTTGAAAATAAGAAAGTAAAATAGACCAGAGTCCCCCTCTTTTTGGCTGCTATCTCGGCACGCTCCCTCGAAACCCACCAGACTCCCTGCCCCACCGAGCTTGTGCAGAAGAGATAGAGCTAATCTGCCTACTAAGTTGGCTAGACGGATAGATCACCCACATCCAAGTGCTCTTTGTGGCTTCTTTTGTCTTCAGAGCGAGCCTTTTCTGGCCTAGGTGGCACAGCACATGCGGGTGCTGGATATCGACGACAACGCTGAGTTTTTGGAGCAGACGGTAAGCGAGGACCAGCGTCTGGTTGATTGCATGCGTAGGACATTTAGCTGTTTCTTTTTCGCTTCCTGAGTTCCTGGACTTAAAACACTTTTGGGAAAACAGTCTTGCTTTTTTGGCCAATCCACTCGATCAGAAGTGAGCCTTGTGTGTCTGAGTCTGAAGATACTCAAGTTCCGTTTCATATCAGTTCCAACACCATTTTGGCCTATTTGTCAACTCCGCATGGTGGGTTGATGTCTTAATCCATCTCCAAACAATACATACTGTTACATACACCCTCTGCAGCTAAATATATTCACCCGGGGGGGGGGGGGGAACAATATTTTTCCACAGAGTCCTGTTCGAAAACCCAATCCACAATGACTAGCGGATGGCGGATAATATAGTTTACGGATCGGACTATGCGGTTTACGAATTTGGGATCATTTGTTTCATGCATTTTCAATGCTTCGGCATAGGGTTTCGAATCACGCTTTGCTGCGCGGACTTGCGAATTCCGACCAAAACAAGGAGTTTTGCGGATGAGGGTACATTTGTGCTGCAGTGGGACTTACTGCATTCCAGGAGCTGCGTTGTCTTGTATTGGTTGAGTGATAGTTTAGTATGATCTCGTGCTAGTTGGACAGTGTCCCCTAAACAACAGCGGAAGTTTTCGGCGGAAGCTAATCCTAATTTAGTATTGGGGGATTTGGGGTTTGGGAAAACATATTTATTGTTATTGTGAGGGGGAAGGGATTTCGGGAGAAATTTTGAACACCCTGCGAGGAGCGCACACATGAGATCATGAAGGCGCGGGGAGCGAAATTGACATTGACATGAACAGCGTGCTTGCTGCAGGGGCCATAATCTTGTTGTACATGTTTGCAATCCATGTCTCTTTGTCTACTAATTGCCGCCGATGAATCTACCTGGACCCTCAAACTATCCTTGAAATTGGATTATTGCCGCAACGATGTGGGGTGATCTCCATTTGTTTAAGGGAAGTTTGAGGGTCCAGGTAAACTCCTTGAAAGGGTGATTGCTTTATTTGCGGCGTAATTTAGTTCCCATGTTTAATGGGGTAGTTTGAGAGGTAAACTGATTGAAGGTCGATGCTCTTGGAAGATTCGAGGTTGAAGCTTTGGGGTTTGAGCCGAGGCTTCAATGGCTAAAGCCAAGGGCAATCCAAAGAACGCGGAGACTCTGCAAAGCCGGGAGCTCAGGGGAGCCATGCGTTTCCGCTCGGCCACCGGTGTCCGTTTTAACCTGCATGTGTTGTTCTAGGGGTAGCTTCCCCATTCTTTCCGGGGATCCGGATCTTTTCAGGAAACTATGAAAGCTTAGGGGAAACAGATCCGGTTGTTGGAGAGAAAAAAACCGATGGTTGACAAGAAGGGGGAGTCAACCCCTAGAGTTGTATGAGAATATCCTAGTTGCCCACTTGAGTGGTAATTTGACGCATTGGGCGCTGTTTGCCACGGATGATTGGCACGTTTGCTGGTCGGATGCTCATTCAAAAAGCCTTCGAAAACAGTAAGCCAACAGTCCATCGTTCAGCCGATGTTTCGGAAACCAAGCACCAGCTACCGCTAGGTTGTTTTCTGGCGCGCACCCCTTTCGGATCCGGTGTTTTCCTTCTTTTCCTAGGGCTGGTTCTCTGGTTGGTTGGTTGGTCGGTCGGTCGGTTGGTTGGTTGGTTTTTTTTGCGTGCGCACTCCTTTCTTCGGGTAGCCCTTGATGGGTGGTTTGGATTGGGTTTTCCCTTTGGGTTTTCCTTTGAACCCCACAACAAAATGTACCCTCAAAAAGACGAGCCACCCATCTCCTTGCAGTGTTTTTGGACTTACCCTTTCTTGGTGGTTTGGATTCGGATTTGAACTTGTGGATCTTGTAGAGGGTAGATGGGAAACCCCTCCTTAAGCACCACACCACCGATTCGGCTCCAAACCGCCAATCAGAGGGAAGCTGATTTCTTGGTGTTTTTAAAGGGAAACCAAAAGGACATTTGGTTCGCCATGTTGCGGGATCCCCTAAAAAAGTACATGGGTGTGGCTCAAAGTTCCACCGGAGGGGCAAACCGCAGGTTTTGGTCCATGTTTCCACTTAGGGCAACCCATTTTGGAGTTCCGGCTTTTCATGGTTGTTGTTGGGGGGTTTAGTGGTGGAAATCCAACCACTTAACTGCTAAGATTTGAGAATTTTTGCTCCCCAAACCCAACGTCAACCAAGTTTGTGAGCCACAGCCTACCCAAAGTGTCCAGATTCCATGCGCTGAGCTCACCCATGGGCCGAAGGCTGCATTTGCCAAGCCGAGCAGCGCTTGACCGAGCGCGCCGCTGTGACCCAATGGCTGATGAAGCCCCTTGGCACCGTCCGAAAGCCGTCCGACTCGACCCCCAAAGCCGTCCTCTATTTTGTTTTGGAGGACGTGGTGATTTGGGCATGAATTTTGAGTGCTTGGACCCTGCAGACATTATTTTGGTGGATTTTATGTCGACCAACCACGGTTCCAACTCTTAAAAGTCATGGCCGTTCGATTGATTTATGATGTTCCTTCCTTTCCAAGACGGCATGGTTGATCTATGCGTGTCAAACCGAGTTCGCTGTGCTCGATTGTCCAAAGTCTGATCAAAACGAAGCCGAGTAAACTGGGCAGACTCTTGGGAACATGAAGATTGAATGATCTAGGATAGATATGGATGGGTGCTGACCTTTCTGCTGTTGTCAGCTTGAGCTGCTTTTTTTTTTGGGGGGGGGAGGGGAACAGGCTGAATGAGGTGTAAAACGAGCTACGAACACCACCAAGACGAAGGCCATGACATAGGCGGCCGTTGGAAAATAAGGTCATTGAGTCCAACCGGCCGCGTTGCAGGTCCAATCTTTGGAAAATGAAGTCTGCTAGACGTCCGATTTCACCCACCCAGGATTCCCAGGTGAAAGGAAGGAACAGCTTGCTTTGAGCGAGAGCTTAGGCCGTTCTGCCGTGGCATTTGCCTTCGCATCCATGCGGTGATTGCGCAAGGTGCCTCAGAGTGGACGTGTGCTGTGGGTGTGTATAGCATACCCCTTCGAGGTTCCGAATTTGGATGGGGAACCCTTCCAAAAATGGATGCTGGACAGAAATGCCCATGTAAACCGATGTCGAGCAGAAGTTCATACCCAGAAGGGGTAGGGGGGTAGGGAGGACTTGTGCCTTGGGGGGGACGACTAGAGTGACCAGAAGTGGCGCGACTGAGGCTGTGCTACATCTTCTCGCCGGTGGGGGACACTGCGCGGCCCTCAGGCGACTCGCACCTTGCGAGAAACGCGCGGATTGGCTCCCGTGTTGGTGAGACGTGAGATGCCCATGAAATGACATGGTGGTTTCGGTTCCTCAAGGATGATGCTTGACGAGGCTTGACAATACATAGATATTATATGTAAATAGGGGTGGGCCTTCTTTTGAGGATCTCTTTTTGTTTTTTGTTGGGGGGGGGGGGTAAAAAAACAAACAAGAGGAAAACCACGCTTTTGTAAAAAAGGACACACCCACCCATCATATACATATATAATATCAGCCACGGCCAAAACCTGCGAAGACCAATTTATCAGGCGAGGTTGCCCTCAAGTAGCGATTTTCGAGCTGGAGCTGTGGAAGTCTACTTCGCGTACTAGACTTGTGCTACAAAGTTGCGGTTTTCAAGCTGGAACTGCGGAAGTGCAATTCGCGTACTACCTGGTACTTAAATGAGGCAAACATTTTGTGGGTGTGTTGAACTTGGTTGGTTGGTTGGCTGGTTGGTTGCTTCGTTGGTAGTTGGCTCTTTGTGTGTTTCTTGTTAATTTTCAAAAAGCGCGCTTGCTTTTTGGTGGATTGTTGCTCGGCGTGTCCTTGCTTTGTTGGTTTGTTTGTGTGTTTGTTTGTTTGGTTGGTTGGTCGGTCGGTTGGTTGGGTGGTTAGGCGGTCAGGGTGTTTATGTGTGTTCCTTTTTCTCTGTTTGCTTGTTTGTTTATTGATCGTTTATTTATTTACGTATTCATTTACTTTTTTTAGTTAGATATTTGTTTGTTTGTTTGTAGACATATTTATTTGGCTATTTTTTCGTTTTTGGTTCAGTGTTTTGTTGTTTTTTTTGTGCGTTCTCGCGAGCAGGCTTTGTACATGACAAGACAAGCAATGACGCTGCTTGCGGGGTTCGGTGACTTGGGTTTTCCTGCGCATGGGCTTGACGTACCGATTTTCAGCTACATCAAGGGCCCTGAGCGCACCAGGGGCGGACATCAAGTCATCAAGTCGCGAAGGGGCTTTCAGGCAACGGGAGGGCGCCATCGAGCTGACGATGACCCACAACTTCAAGAGTGTTGACCACGGCACATGCAGCAGCTTGCTAAGTTAGGCAGCGATGATCTTATTGGACCGATGTTGCCTCCTTTGTTTCTTTTGACAAGAGTTCTCCACACATGTCCCACAAGGAAAGTGTTGCTTTGACCCGCTTCTGCGTCTAGTGTGTTTGGCTTTGCAGAGATACAATTGGTCGGACACAATTCTGATCTTCTCTTAGGAGTACCATCCCTGTCAGCCAAGTATGTGCGTGGTCCGAATTCACAGCACCGTCACCGTTGCTTAAGTTAGTCGTTTGAAGTCACACTTTCGACCTTGCATCTTCAGAAATTGTCGCAGAAACTTAGCCTTTTCGTCTCGGGTTGTTTGGGCGATGCGTCGGGAGAAACTTCCGCTGACTATGCTTAGGCGAAGCTTTTCAGTTCTAGCTGATGTTGAGAATTGATGATGTCGGATGCAATATTGAGCCTAATCAATCATGATTTCATCTTTCAGCAACTCAGTAGCAGGATACTAGTAAGCTCCCAGCAAGTCTAGGCTGTTGACTGTTTGCTGTCTGCCATGGACTGTTGGCTGTTGGCCGCTCGTACTGCGCATGTCGTTGATGGGAGCGTTTGATTGAGAAAGCCGTAGTTGATCAATCAGAATATTCGATCCGCACTAAGTTGCAGCGTCAGAAATACGGCCACCAATCGAACCCTCTGATCAACCATGGGAACTGATCAAGGGTCAACACTCGTCAACTACAATGTGCCTTTCGACCTCACTCTTGATAAAATGCTTGATTGAACCCCCAAACATGAAAAAATACATTTTAAACAAAATGCGGCAGTCCAAGCAATTCTGCCCCAGTGGGCCTGATGGGCCAACGCTGCGAGCGACCAAAGCGTTTCGTGCGCCGAGGTTCTGAAGAACGTGCAGGTGAGTTCCCATGCGGCCAAAGTAGTAGAGGACTTTCCGCAGGGATGGCGTGTATCAAGATTGAGTTTTTTTTTGTTCTGGATGGTCTTTAAGAGGAAAGCGGTAGATAATTTCAAGCTGTTGATAGGACTTTCCATGGTGGGCAAGTTATAGCGAACTCACTACCATGCAGGAATGCATGACATCAGAAAGGGGCCAACGAAGCATGGAACAAGATCATGAAATGAATGCACTGTCTTGAACGACCGACAGTACATTTTCTGATGCTCCCTCCCAGAGAAGCAAGAGGCGCGCTGTAAGGGTGCTGGTTGGGGAATTTATGTGGTCAATAAGCTGATCCTCGCAAGAGGAGAATTCATCTGTGGCCAACAACGGATGTGACGCAGTATGTCAGACAGGTATGCCACATCTACTCGAAGAGTGAATGCACCGAAATGGGAGCTTCTCAATATGACGAACTCCTTTTCACATTGTGTTTTGTTTCTAACGGGTCTTCTTTTGGGAAACGTGCGACCGCCAACCAAGTTTATCCTGTGAACTCAGCTGCAGCTGTTTTGCCTTTGTCTTTTTGTTTTGCTCAACTGGAAGGCCACTCCTGCCGTGAAAGGCGCCGACTCGGGTGCTAAATTCAGCATGATCCTCAGGCCAGCTCTGAGCGCTCAAAAGACGCGTACTAGCAGGGGTCATTATTTTGACAGTTTTTGGGGGTTATCAAAGTCACAAATGGGGTTGTTTCCCTCAAACCCACCACTTAGGGGGTGAGTTTGACCATGGTAAAATAATGAGGCCAGTACCGGGCACCATGCTGCAAGTTGCGTGCAGCGCGCATTCTCTGTTAGGTCCAACGACTCTGGGCGGGACAATAATCAGCAATGGTGTTTTGTTTTTTTGTCACGAAGCTTCGAGGTGCCTTTCTTGTTTTTTTTAGGACCCCGCCGTTTGCGCTCGCGCAAAGAAAGGACGGCAAGCCCTTGTAGCTCCTAGTTGAACAACTTCCTGGAGTTTCCTTGGCCTCTGTTACAATGGGGTGACAAACCCTATGGCTATGAATCTTACTGAGGCCCTCCCGTCCCAAATGCTTGGACATAAATCCCCACCTAGAGGGTCCACCAAAATTCCCCTCATAGGACACTGGCAAGCTTCTCTGTGAGGAGAGCACACAATGGAGCTTGTTCTACTCTGGCAGCTGCGCTGGCTGCCGGGAGCTCAAGTTGCTTTCCTCGAGGCATGCGCGACCGCCTTCCGTGCATCATTTGCGTGCGTTTTCGAGTGGTATGGAAGTGTCACAGACACCAAGAAGGCGTGCTTTTCTTGGCCCGCTACTTTCATGCTTCCTTTGTGCCCAGTGTATGACATTGGTTCATGTTGAGATTGCCCGTTGAAGAACACAACAGTCGTGGTACCCAGACCAGGGAAACATGCGCAGGCGCCTTGCCGGGAAGTGTGCAACCAAAGGTGGCTTGCAAACAGCCCTGCCAGACATCAAGCAAGGCTTGTCGATTTAGCCAACCGCATGCAAGTTTTGCTTTGATGGTTAGGACATCGGCGCGCTTCGCGCGTTTCAATGGACATGGCATTGTTACTTGCAGGGCTGGTGGGGGGCAGCTTGGAGAGGGGAGAAACTACAAAAGTCTCGGAATGAAGTTCGCGGCCTTGCCTAATGTGATTTCTCTGGCCGCAAATTATGTTAGTGCTCATGTCGTTGTAAACCTGTTTATTTCCTGCCTCCTTGGACACTGTTTGTCCATTGAGTATCCTTAGCACCGCTCATGTCGTTGTAAACCTGTTTATTTCCTGCCTCCTTGGACACTGTTTGTCCATTGAGCATCCTTAGCACCACTCAGGACGAGAGAAGTAATTAAATTTACAGGTGTCAGCACCAGTGCGACTAAGGACCTCTGAGCCGAAACTTGAGAGGTGTGTCGCCAGGAGCGACATGTAGTTCGCAAATGGAACCTGAGCGAGACCCCTATAGGCCCCTTGTTTTGTTGATTCAAACTTACCCTCTTTCAGTCCTTGATCTTCCAGGACCCTGGAAGAAAGAGTTCTTCTTCGATTTTTCTTGGGTCTGTTCGTTGTTGGCGTGTTCTTTGATCTTGGCCGAGGGCTTACCATTTCGGTTCCCCCAGTTGCTCAGTGGTGTTTGTTTTTTTTCCTTTTTTGGGAAGGGGGTTTGTTTAAAGTCAACCAAACAAGGATGCCCTTTTTTCCCCATGGCCACTGGGCATCTGAGTTCCTGGCTTCTTGATATTTGATTGGGGTCTGAAGTTTTGTGGACTCCGTGAACTCGCCCGGCATCTTGTTCAGGTCGCCATGAACTGGTGCTAGGTCCCCCAGCTAGGTGCCCTCTCTCACCCCTTGTTTGGTTGGGAGGGTTCCCCAACGAACATGGACTACAAAAGAAAAAAATGGGTACCAACTTATCCTAACCTCTCTACTGGAGGACCTAGGGTGGCTTGGATTTGGATTTGAACCCCGGGTTCTTGCAGAGGAAACCACTCCTAACCATTACTTGTTCAACATTACTGTTTTCTATTGCTGTATTTGTTTCGTGGAGTCTTGTTTTTAATCTTCTAAAGTGAAGTTCATAAAGCGTTTTTGAGGGAAGCCACCCGTTTTTGAGGGAAGCTGAATGATGGTGTTTTTGAAGCTACCCGACGAAGAGAACAGCTCGCTATAACTACGGAGACTAACCCAACTGGTCAGTTACCCAAATTATTTAACCATGGTTAGAAGCTGCAAGTGTAAAGTTGGTTGAAACTGTGGCTATAAGGGGCTAACCCCAGTTACCCAAGCTACAACCATGGCCTTGCACCTACTCACCTCACGCCAGCGCTTGAAGACGCAGGTGTTCCAAGCTCCATTTGCTTAAGATGTTTTTTCCCCTTACTAAAATAGACAAACAAGAAAAAAGAAACGGTGCCCTTATTCCAACCAAGCTCTCTACTGGAGGACCTAGAAGCATAGCTACTGTTCTTTCTTTTTCAGGCTCCCTGTCTCCACCGCCCCCAGAATGCCCACAAGGGAGAGGTTCTCCAAGCGTCGGCCTTGAAGCCGATAGCCGATTGGCGCAGCGAGGCTTGATTTGGGTGCTGCTCTCCCGTGGCATCCCGCCCAACCTGCTCATGGCCATGTCCCAGGCCTGCCGGGCCACAAACATCTCGGGGGTCGGGGTCGCACCCAACTTGATTGTCAACCTTGTAACTCGAATCAAATGTTTAGTTGTATAACTTGTAATCCTATACAGTATTTGTATAAAGGAACATGTTTCATTTTTTCAGCTTGCTCAACCCACGAAGGCTTTGTCTTTTTGGGGAGCTCTTTGTCTTTGTTGGTTGGTTTGCCGGGGAAAGCACAAGGAAAACCTGTTTTTTTTTGGAGGGGGGAAGTTCCTACTTACTTCCTGAGTTTCCGGCCGGACTCTAGTTACCTTTGGGGGGACTTGGACCCTTTTATTTTAGTGACAACTCGAAAGTTGTTGGACCTTGTTTGGGCCACTCCATTCAGGAAGCGAGATGTTGAAATTTGATCGTAGAAATGGGAAAGCGGATTGCAAGTGAGCGCAGGCTTGCTGACAAAGTTTGACCGATGTCGAATACCTAAGCAACATGAGTGGAGCTCGGCGGGTGATTCGTTGATTCCGTTTGATATAAGGGTTCGCAGCGTGAGGTCCCACGTGTCTCTAGGTGTGAGATCTTCACGCATGTTGAGCCCTGTGGTCCTTGGATTCTTGTTTGCACAACTTGCATCTAGCCAGAGGCTCCTTTGATGCCCAGAGGCACCAAGCCAAGCAAATAAATGCGCCCAGTTGCTTTGTGGGCGATCCAGCCAACTCTGGTAAACTTCCGGCTGCTGTCTCTAGTTCATTGCGTGGTGCCAGGATTTGACCATGCGACAGGTTGGTTTTGTGTCACTTGTCCAACTTAAGCGGACGATTTCGATTGGATACTTCGATTCGAACGCCGGACCCTTTGAGATGGCAAGCTTCAGAAATTGTTGCTGGTTCTCAGCAGGGAATGCGGGAATGATCCATATCAACCATCCTCTATGTTTTCCCGTAAGTTAATCCCTGGGTTCATTCCCAAAACCGTGGGGCATTCCCTACTGAGCACCCGCAAGATTTTGAGATGTCAGCTCTCCTTCTCCCACGCTCATCATCTTCCATTTGCTTAAGAATATGTTTTATGTTCCCCTGTTGGTTTTAACGGCAATCTATCACTTCTGGAAATATGCTATATATATTTTTCCAGGGGGCGAAAATGCAAATGGCAGTCATTCGATTGGCCGAGGTGATGTCTATGCTCTTCCTGGGGCTCTTGCCCTCCATGCAAGAGACCCTTTTCTCCTCGGATGGCCCGGCACGGCCCTTGAGTTTTCTCGGCTGGCGGGACTCAACAGACTGCTTCTCACTTTGCGAGGAATGTGGGTGAGAAAGCCAGTATGGTGTCTAAACTTTGGTGCATTTTGCTTGGCTGTTACTCGTAGGACTTTAACTTTTTGCCAACTAATGGGTTTTCCATTAAACCACTAAAAGTTAAACTTTTAGCAGGGGAGCAGAAAGCAACCGAGTAAAGTCAACGACAAGGGGATTGAGAGGATATACCTGTATATACAGTTCTATACACACCTAGAATGTTAGACGTTTGTTTGTTTTTGTTTTTTCTCTGAGACGTGCACCCCGAGTCTGCCAATCCAAAAGGTCATTGCAGCACTACATGGACTCCAACTCATGCACAACCAGGTTGTGCTAGTCAGATCATTCCCGAGCTGGGTTGACCTTACACTCACAAAGGATTGCCGGCGTTTACCATGGGTTCCAACAAATCAAGCTCCCCTACGAGGAAGGCAGCAATTTGTTGGGGGCTCCTTCAACAAACAAACGCTTGTGGGGCGCAAGAAAGAGCCGAGATCATGACCTACCTCTTCATTTGTGGCATCCAGAGCTCCTCAAGGCTGCTGTTCATCATATGGAACTTCAACGAGGATCGATCTGAATGCCGCTGTCGAGTGCAAGTCAACGGACTGCAAGCTACTGTGGCGAAAACCAATTCGCACCACTTCGAAACCATGGTCGAAACCATTGTTGGTGGGCGTTTGCAGGGGAATCGAAGCATTCCAGGATTTATGAACGGTGGTGCGAACTGGATTTTGTATCAGGATTCGTCCCCTGTTCGTCGTTTCAGCACTCCCTGCCCTTTTGTAAAGGGAGTTTCCCTTTGCTTGGTGGTCCCCAGCCGTCCCCTGAGCTTTTTAGGCTCTTAGGGTTTAGGGGTTGTTTCCATTTCACCCACCAAAAGTTAGTCACTTCTAGCGGGGGATCTGAGGGCAGCCAAGTTTGGTTTTGAGTGAGAGGACGGGGAAGCATGGTGGGACCTCACTAGCTGTCCTGCTCGAGTGCCCAGCTGTTGCATCGATCAATGGTTGGTGGCCTACTTTTCGATTTAATGACTTGCAAGGACGCGTCGACGAGACAACCAGATGTGAATGTCCTGTGTCCTGTCCAACCTTTTGCTGATGTGGTGGCTTGATTCTGCGGTCTGTCTCTCGTTGGAGGGACCAGGATGCTTGCCATCACAAGGCGGTGCTGTTGCTCGGATCCCGACCTCATGTGTTCGTATCCTCAGAAGAAAAAAAAGCTTTGAGGTTGTACATGCCAGTTGCCCAAATCCGGCCTTTTGCCCTTTTGGTTTCCGCATTGTTGGCCCATGGCCCATGCTTAGTCATGACACGAAGAGGTAGCTAGGTCGCCCAGTAGTGCCCTTTTACCCGTTTTTGGGGGAGGCTTCCCCTAATTAGTAGAATAGACTACAGAAAAAGGGTACCCATTTTCTAACCTCTCTACTGGAGGACGTAGGTAATCACCTGGTATTCGTCCCCAAGGGGCAACTCAGGGTTTCTCAGTTGGGTCACAATCGAAACCCGGGTAGATGAAGGTTAGTAAAGGACGATCCCAATCAGAAATAGCTGCGGCCGCCTTCTAAATTCTTTGCGTGGTTCTGGGATTACGACCATTTTAATGCCGGGTTTTGAATGTGACTCAGTTGCTTCAGGCCCCATCACTGCACCGCAGGACTTCCAAGGAGGCTTCCAAATCGCCGCCAAGCGTATCGGCATGCTCGAGAGCTTGCGGGCAGGCGCCGGGAGTCGAAAAAATCCGCGGAAGTCGCAGCGACGTGGAGCGTGGTTTTGATGGGCCGACCGTCGACCTGGTATGGCTTCCAAACTTATGGGGGAAAATGGGAAACCACCCTGTAGTGTTGGGGCAATCACCCACTTCAAAGGGTAGTTTGAGGGTCCAGGTACTCTGCATGGTGAATTGTTTTCGGACTTTTCCGAGCTTCGCACAAAGTGCGCTGAAACCTGTCCACCTACAAAGAACTCTTCTCGGTCTGAACAGCGGTCTAATATTAGCTGATCCCACAATCCCAGCTGGCAACCGTAGCCTTGAGATTTTGTCAAGATCCAGGTTGACGGGTTGTTTCCAGGTCTTTTGTTTGCAAGCAAGTACGGATCCTATTGTGGATGGACGAATTCCTGCACCACCTAAGAATCCCTGGAATGATGCGATCCTCCTCTAAATAACAATCAACACTGGTTTCAACCATGTCATTTCGTGGTGCGAACTGCATTTCGCAACCATCCACAGGTGCTTGTCTAGGGGTACCTGAAAGCCTCCAGAACCCCGGGGAACACGGCTGGTGTTCGAAAAGAACGATGGTTGAAACGAATGGAAAAGGAACCAACCCCGAGAAGTTCATGAAATCATTCAAAAAAGAATAGAAGAACCAAATGGCTGTGGGTCAAAACCAATTAATGGTACCATTTTGGGGAAGGCGAATTCACCACCCATTTTAGAACCTATTTTAGTGGGCATTGGGATGTTCACTGGGGGTACGATTTGGATTTTGACCCAGGGCCAAATGATCCACAGGCCATATTAAAGGAACCAACCCCTACAAACTTGGGGATTCGTGGGGACTGGGTCTCACCCCCCCCGAATCTCCTGCATGGATTTGATCGAATTCGCCTCGAGGCGTTGCCTGGCTCTCGGCCGCGCCCTTGGGATGTTGTTCTCAATGCTTGGAGCAGTGTAAGCTTGGGTTTGTTTGTTTGGAGGGACCCGTTTTTGGGGGTGGTTGGGGTGGTTGGGTTTCCAAAGGGGCAACTCTCTTCTTTTTGGGGGTTTGAACGGAAACCCAGGAAAAACCAACTTCTTCCTTGTTTTTTTGGGGGTTGGTTTGAAGGGTCACTAAAATTCGGACACACCAATCTTCGGGCAGAGTGAGATGCCAACTCTTGAGGTGACGTGCAGCTATCAAGGCCTCGACATGATCAACAAGCAGGCGCGTGTCCGTCGTGAACCCTCCCATCGGCCGAGGTCTTGACGCTGCTTCTTGGCGTTCCAGTGGCTTCTCTCAGCTTGCTGCTGCAAAATCGGTAGGGAAGATGGCGATGAACCCAGGCTTTGGTTGGTCTTAACGGAAACCAGCTGGATGGTTTATAGGGGTCATTCTCTCATTCCCTGCTGAGATGTGTTTTGTTGTCAAAAAGATGGCTCCTGTTTGGGGGACTGCCGCCTTGTGCCGCCCCCCAAAGGGGATACCAAACAGGGCCCCTACTTTTGACAAACCTTTCTTTTGCAAAATGTCCTGCTGTCAAACGGCTGGCCTCAAAATCCCGGAAACACAATCGTTCTGGACAAGTCTAAGCGTCCGAGTTGCTCCATGGAAAATGCCGCTTGGGTTCTGGCAAAACAACACAGAACAAAGCTCTTGTATGTCCAATTTGCGCTGGTTCACTTGTTTCGTTTCTTTGTTTTTCCTCTTGTCGTTTTTTTTTTTTTTTTTTTTTAATATTTGTATATATACATTCACATATATATATACATATATCGCTTGGTCACTTGTTGTTTTCTTTTTCTTTTTCTTTTTATACGGGGGCTTGACGACACATCTCAAGCTTCGACCAGCTTTGACGGCACGCGGATGAAGGTGCCGAAGCCGGGGATTTCAATTTGCTTTGGCGAGTTGTGGTCGGTGCAGCTGACGTATGCGTGAACGTTAATTTGCTGAAATACCGTTGTTGTTTATGTGTTTGTGTTTTTTGACAATAGTATGCTGAAATTGTTTTTTCTTTTTCCAGCATCCCTTGTTGGTGTTGAGTATCCTTAAACGCTTAAAACGTTCATTTGCTGAAATAACGCGTGTTTTTGTTGCTTTGTTATGTTGTTTTTTTCTTTTCGGAATCCCTGGTTGGTTTTAAAGGGAATTTATCACTACTGGAGAGACAGTTTTTTTTTTTGAAAGCAAACAAAGGGAAATGGGGGAAGCTGTTGAAAAGTACAGTTTTTTGAATGGGGCTGCTTGGCGTGAGTCTGCCAGATGGTAATGTTCATCTCTCTGATCACGCTGCTTCTGCTCTTCAAGGCCCGTTTTGGAACTGAGCGAACGGCGGGGGCGTTGTTCCGGGATGGGTCCAACTTTTTTTCCCAGGCAACCAACGGGCACCAGGTATTCCTTTGCAGGGGATTCCTTTGCAGGCCCTGATGAATAACTGAGGTCAGCATCAATCCCGGTGGTTCGTTCCAGGAACACTGGCCAGCCGTCCAAGTTCCATATGGCCAAGCTTCTTGATACCTGAAGGCGGTTCTTTGAGTGCCATGCGTGTTTGTTGTTTGGTACCACCTCCGGTCATTGAAAGTGCCGAAATGAAGACCATTTTGGGAGTTCCCACATTTGGGAAACTTACCAATATGGGTGTGGCTCAGAATTAAAGAGCTAGGATTTAGTCTTTGCTTCCATTTGCCAAGGTGCCAGGTTGATACATTGCTTGAGCCACAGCCATATTGCAAACCTGTCAGGCATTGGTTTCTTTGAAGAAATCCTCCGGCCCCGGAGTCAATCAGCCGGACTCGCTCTGCCGTCCAACGGTGCCAAGAGAGAACGCTGATCACTGAATCCGACATTGTGACATCTGCGCAAGAGGGCATTTCCCAACAAGGGGGGGACCTCTAACCCAATTTCCCGAAGCCCAAAGACCCACACCCCATTGACACAAAGCTCAGTCATTCCCAAAGCCCCGCTTGAACTTGGTGGCTCCCAGCCATCCAGTTCCTTGACTTTTTAGCCTTTTAGTGTTTAGTGGTGGTTTCCATTTAACCCACTTCAAGTTAGTCACTTTTTAGCCGCGGATCTGAGGGCAGCCCCGCTTGAAGAGACCGCAAAAACCGGGAAGGCACCGAAAAGACGAGGAGCCCGAAACGGACGCTTCGAGTCACGGACGCCGCCGCCTCGAGTCACGCACGTCGCAGGCGCCGCACTGCTACTCGGCCTATGTGCTGCCCAAAGCGAACTTCTGGGAGGCGTCAAACGCCGCGTTCGTGGGAGGCGTCCCTTGAGCAACCAGCCAACGGTGCCTCCCTAATGAAAAAGGACCTAATTAATGGAAGGGGAAGGGCTCAAAACGGGCCTTTTTGAGGGGCCAAGATGCTTGCTGTCCCTCAGCTAGGTGCCCTTCTCTCACCAACTTTGTTGGTTGGGAGGGTTCCCCTACTAAAACGCAGAAAACACGGTACCCTTATTCTATCCTCTCTTCTAGGAGGACCTAGTATTGATTTTTCGATGAGTCCAAAAATTATGGTCGGTGATTTCCAGTTTTTTATGGGTTGAGGGTCCAGAGAAAAACTGAGCAAAAGGGTTTTTTTGGTGTTCGAGGGGTTATTTGGGTGTGGGTCAAAATTAAACCACCAGGATATTGACCGCAGGTTTTAGTCCATGTTCCATTTGCGAGGGCAACCCATTTTGGGTACCGATTTTTGACCCACTGCCATTTATTCACAGGTGATGCACTATTGCGGGCAGCCTTGTGATTAGATTCGGTCAGTATGTCTCACTGTCATCAATGTGCACAGCCAACTTGCTGTCCGACGCTGTTGCACTAGACTTGACGGAAGTTTATAGCAGCTTGGCAGTGACGATTGGCATAAGCCAAGTTCTGCCGCCTGCCTGCCTGCCTGCCTGCTTGTTTGCTTGTTTTGTTGTTTGTTTGTTTGTTTTGTTTGTTGTTTGTCTGTCTGTTTGTTTGTTTGTTGTCCCCGCAGACTACAGATACTACCCCGGCAGAGCATTTGGGGATCGGTGTGGCTGGCGCAACTAGTCTCTGGGCCAAGTATCGCTGATGCTCGAAATACAAAACCAAATAGGACTCTCATTTGTCCTTCCCCTCCTAGCACGTCGTTGTTCCTTGCCGAGGTAGCATTCGCTGAACCAGACACACAACATCGCTGGCCAGTAGTACAAACACAACCTGACTCACAAAAAAATACAAAAGAAAAACAAACGAGATAAACAAGAGAAGCAACGAATAAACAAACAACCAGCGATGTTCCGAATGCAGGGAACCCCAGATTCTGAAGAGCTGTGCACTTTTCGGTGAACATGTACTTCCAAGCATGCAAACAGGCTCGTACGCGCAAGACAATTGGTTAGGTAGTTTGTATTGACCTGCGTGGGACTGAAAGTTGAAAGAGCACATATTTACCTCCAGACGTGAGGTTGCCAGTTGTGACGCGCCGAGATTATGCCAAGTAGTGGCTACGGAAGTTTGGCCAAACGACTGGGGCCAGGCCTTGCCGTCACAGAAGACCTTTATCCTCCTGATGCTGGCAGAGATGATGCCATTGCCTTAGCGACTCAGGCGGTTTCTGTTGGCCCCTGTGAAGCTCAATGGCTCAACAGTCTGCTGATTTTCTTGACAGCTTGGCCAAAAGACAGCAATTTGGGCTTCAGCTGGCCGAGCACTGTTTTTATTCGGATTTTTAAACTGCTAAGTCCTCCCACTTTAGTCATGGTGCCACGGGATCTTTCGCGAACTGTTTTTGCTGTTCAGGGGCTTTGGGACTAGTGGAGTAGTAGATGGGAGTTGAACCCGCTACTTTGAAAAGAGAGTTCCCTTCGCGCCGTTCACAACGGCGTCTATGAACAGAGGGGTTGAAAGCCAGCTACATTCAGTGGTTGGAGGAAGGATATGAGAAACAGCACTGTTGTTGGCAAGTTTTAGTTGTTTTTGTTTTTGGGCCCTGTTCATTGTTAATAGGGGGCTCCTACTAGTGGGCTCCACAAGCAACAGGTGTTTGTTATCATACTCGTACCAAGGGTTGTAAAGGGAAGGATTGGTACACTTTCCCATATCAAACCATGCTATGCCGTGTTTCCACTGACCGCTTCCATGCCTTGGTTTAATTCCGGATGCTCTTAAGCCCAGGAATATAAGCACACATGCAAGGATGTACGCATACAGTGGATGGTTGCAAAATCCAATTCGCGCCACTTGGAAACCATGGTTGAAACCATTGTTTCTTGGTATTTACATGGGAATCGAGTTCCAGGGTTTCTTAGGTGGTGCGAATTCGTTCATCCACAGTATTACGTACAAGTATGAGAAGGCAGGCTGTGGAAGTGGCCGGCGTGTTTGTTTGTCCAGGCAAGAAGGCGTGTTGTACGTTGTATATTTTTCGAGTGCAGACGCATGGAGGCAGGATGGGACCGTGTTCGTGACTTTTGAATGTCCTTCAAAGTTCAAAATGACGTCCTGAGAGCCGCCAAGGGGTTTGTCTCCAGCCGAACCTGGGCGAAATGAACATCGGCAACCAGGGCTATGAATTCACCTCTGTCAAACTTATGGCTGGCCTCTCCAGGTGGTGGGTTTTGTTGGTTCCTCTTTTGAGACACAACTATTACTCAGTTGTTCAGTGGCAGCCTTTTCCCCTTTTTGTTGGTGGCTGCGCAACTAAAAATGGTCTTCCCCAACACGGGTTCCCTTTTTTACAGGGTCACTGAACAACTGAGATTATACATGACGCCATTGACATCAAAAGCATTGAATCAGAAACTGCCGGTATCTTATCGCCTGAGTAAAGGATGGCTAAAAAGGAAACATACTCGATTTGTCCCTTGTGAGTCAGCAACAGTTCTTGCAGGTTGTTGGGACCAACCCTGGAGACGGCTTTCCCTATCAAAGGCTGATTGTATAGGTCCACATAACCCTCGGCCATTTGGGACCCCAAAGGGGGCGCATTTCCATCTACCAGGATTCAGCTGTGGTCGATATATTGGTGGCTTAATTTTGACTCATATCAATATGAACCGAAGCTCCTAGGCTGAATGATTTTTAATAGGGGCCCACCTCAAAAGTGATTGGACATGAATCCCCAACGAAGTTTGATGACCAAAGGGTCCCTTTAGTAAAAAACATGGTTTCAAAGTGGTGCAGGATTTCGTCCGTCAGAAAAAAACAAAAATAAGAAGAAAAAAAAACACCAGGAATTGGACGGCATATTTTAGAAACCATGTTTCCATCTACCAGGGCAACCCATTTTGGGGTTACCCTACTTTTGACCCACAGCCATTTATGGGCGTGATTCAGCCTAAGGAACTTCCTGGCCATCTATCCTTCCATGAACTTCGAGCACTGGCGAGAGCCTCGGTGGCTGGCAAACGGTCTCCTGTCTTGGGGACCTTGGGCCAATTTGTCAGAGTCTAGGTCCCCCAGCTCGGTGCCCTTTCTCACCAACTTTTTTGGGAGGGTTGCCCTACTAAATAGACTACAAAGGGTCCCTTATTCTAACCTCTCTTGTCATACTGTGGATGGTTGCGAAATGCATTTCGCACCACCTAATAATTTCTGGAATGATTTGATTCCCCTGTAAATACCAAGCAACAATGGTTTCAACCATGGTTTCAAAGTGGTGCAGGATTTCGTCCATCCACAGTACTGGTTTCGACAGACTAGCTTCTTCAACACCTAATCCCCAATGAGTCGCGGATTAAATTATTCGGTTCGCGGATTACAGGTTGTGGTTTGCACGGATTTTAGGCTCCAACGCGCGGTTGTCCCCCACAATTTGCAGCGCGGAATACGGATTAATAAGATGACAAACCAGGCTAGACCGAGGATGAGCCAAAGGCCGCAGATCAAGGTAGACACGAGATCGCTCTTCTGGCGTGCTGGTTGTTGGTTCCTGCAGATTGCCATCACAGGAGTCCTTTTGCAAAAAAACGATTCAGGTTTCCCTAGTAAATGGAATAACACCAGTCTAAACCAGTAGTACTATGTCCCCCAGTAGCGCCCTTTTACCCTTTTTTGGAGGGAGGGTTCCCCTACTAAAATAGACAAACACGAAAAAAGAAACGGTACCAACTGGTTCTAACCTCTCCGGAGGACCTAGTCTATTTCCAACTAAACTAATTGATGAAAAGGACACCTGCTGATCAGGGCTCCTTAAGAGATCTCCATTTTGCATCCATTTGGAACATGTTGCTTTTTCAACACCAAAATCAAGTTGGAAAACGCCATTTACCAGTTGCAATGTTCAGGTGTGTTTCATGCATCCGGATCCCTGCTGAGTGCCAGTTCCGCGTCAAGCCTAGCTGGGCTCGAAGAAGAACCCGGGCCTTGGCCAAAAAAAAATCGGCGGATCCTCGGATCCTCGTGGAACCGCGTCACGTGCGTCAAATGCGAGGCCACTTCCTGATTTTTGTGCGGCATTCCCCCGCGCGACCTGAGGAGATTCGACAATTCTCATGGATGGTTTCAACTTGAGGGGCATTCCATGTCTGAAATTCCTCATCGAGCCAGCATTTTTATTTGTCCGCCTTTGGGTTGCCACCCCTATAAACCATCCAAGTGCTGGTTTCCTTGAAGGGAATGACCCAGTACACCGGACTCAATTCGGACTGGACGCAGGTGGACGCTGAATGGCTGGCGCCCGTCGGAGATCGCGCAATTCACCCTCATGGTGGCCATTCTCAGCCCCATCGTTGTGCCGGGGCCTTTGAAAACGGCCGAAGTTGGATCGTGTTTCTTTTCTTTTCTTTGAGCCGAAATCTGTCTTGATATCAGGGGGAATTCTCTCTTCAATCATTCCGCCCTGTATAGGGTGGCTTCTTGAGAGGGGTACCCCTTTTTTGTGGGTGTTAAGGGGAAATCAAAAGGAAGGCTGAAGCCATGGGGCTCCAGTCTTTAAAAAGGCACAGCCATATGTTGAGAATCTCAGGCGAGAGGCGTCGAAATGAGTTCTCCTCAGCGCAGGTCAGCCGCCTTTTACTCTCTCCAGAGGCGAGACTCCAAGAGTGGCGGTGCCGATGCAAGCGAATTGGTAAAATATTTGGCAAACTTGAGCTTGGATGCGCCTTCAGCTGGTTGCATATTGATTGAGATGAGTATTTTTGTTCATGCAAGCCATCGTTTCCAACTCGGAGCTGAGAGGCGCATGCGGCTGGGGCCTTTCAAGCCAAACATGCCTTCGTGACCCATGTTTGCGCAGTTCACTGGAATCCCATCTGCTGAATGGATGGCCACACACCCCGTCTCGATTGCTGGGCTAATTTAAATGAACCCTTCCGGGATTCCCTTACAGGAAGCCACCAGTTGGATGGTTTATGGGGGTCATGCCATTTCTCATTCCCCTATTGAACCAGCAAGTTCTGGAGGGAGACGTGCCATGGATTGGTGCCATTCGAGGGTGGGGCGTGGGTGTTCCTGGAAACAGGGTACCACCATACCCCCCCTTTCTTGGCGGTGTTGAAGTGAAATTAAAGTGAAACCAAAAGGAAAAATCCGAAGCCATTTTTTGGGAGTGTTTCTAAAAGAAAAGCCACTCTTTCACCTGAAGAGAGCCAAGGCCACGAGTTTATTCAATTTCCAGTGGTGCATTTCCTTGGGTCCTCGCCTCAGGTCCAACTGGCTGCATTCCAGGGTGTTCATTCTGGCCTCCATGTTAGCCCTATGGGAACTGCCGCTCCAACTGGGCTGCTCCAAGCATACGTAGACGTGTGAAAATGATGTTCTCCGTGTTTGTTAGCCTCCTGCTAGGACCTGATAGTGTGTGCAGGCAGGTTTTTGCCAGCGATGGTCAACTCATGTCCAGGAAGGTCAGGGACAAGCGAATTTAATTCCATACTTGGCATGGGCTGAAGGGTAAACTCCGTTTGCCCAGCATTGCCCAGCATGTGACTTGAGGAACATCATTTTTCCTAGCTGTTGCCCTGCGCGGGACATACTGTCAACGCAACGTTAACTCCACATTAGTACGCCTGGCAAGTTATGGGGATGTTCAGCGAAAAGTGACGATACCCTGCAAAAGGTTGTTAGTCCCGGGTGAACGGTAGCTTGCATGTTTAACTTGAAGTTTCCGGACAATCCTGGCATTGTCTCAAGTGAGGGCCCCGATCAATGTAGCTCAAATTTCAGCGTTTCTTTGGCTCCCTATCTCATGCGTCACCCGGCAAGGCCCTTACAAAATCGTCAGGATCTTGTCTTCTCGGGGGGGGGGGATTGGGGGATACCCAGCCCTTTTTGAAAGCAGCATCCTTGCACAGCCCTTTTTCAAAGCTAAGTCCGCTTTTTTCCAATGAAAGCCCCAGAAACCTGAAAAACCACCGCGAGCTTCCCCAAGCGATGGGCTACATCTCCGCTTGCTTAGGGAATCCCGAAAAGGGGGGTACCTACCTCCCATTTCTTGGGTGTTCGGCCAAGTTAGTAGGTTGTTAGCAGCCTAGACGATAACCCACTTCTAGGTCTCTTTAGGTGGAGTTAATCCTGTTTGTGGATTCTCACCCGGGCGGGGAACCACGAACCAACCTGGCCGAACATCCAAGTAGTGCTACGAGTCATTCTCCAACGCACAAACCAAGAATCCATGAATTCAATCCAATTCCGAAGCATACAATTCCATCAAACCCCGCATGCAGTGATGCCTTTCCCGACAGGGAAACGCCAACCCTGCAGATCCTATCGACCGCCTGAGCCGAGCTGTACCTGCTTCCCTTACTGTGGATGGACGAAATCCATGTCGCACCACCTAAGAAGCCCAGGAATGATTCGATTCCCCCCGTAAATGCCCACCAAGGTGATGTGTTTTTAATTCCATGGTTTGGATTTTGTCTTAAGGGCAAAGAGAGTCAAGCCGGTCTGGTCCCAGGTGGGCAACCACTTCCCGGCCCATGCTATCAACCCCTTGGCTTCGGGGACCTAAGCCACGCCTTTGCCAGGAGCGCGCTGTGGGGCCCATGGGTTACCAGGGCTCGAACCTCAGCGTTGTTTCGGGGCGTGTCGTGTTGTTGTCGTTTTTCTCGGTTTTGTTTTTGTTGCTTGTGTTGTTTTTTGATTGTATCCCTGCTTGTTTGCTTGCTTGCTTGTTTGTTTGTTTGTTTGTTTGTTTGTTTGTTTGTTTGTTTGTTTTGGCTTGGTTGTGTGTTTTGTTGTGTTGTGTTGTTTTGTTGTTTGTTTGTTTGTTTGTTTGTTTGTTTGGTTGGTTGGTTGGTTGGTTGGTTGGTTGCGTGCGTTCTTTGTTTGATTGCTTACGTGTGTGCTTGCTTGCGTGTTTTGTTCGCCTGCTCTTTTGTGTGTTTGCGTGTTTTATGTTGCTTGTTTGTTTTATTGCTTGTTTGTTTGTTTGTTCGTTTGTTTTGGCTTGTTTGTGTGTTTTGTGTTGTTTGTTTGTTTGTTTGTTTGTTTGTTTGTTTGTTTGGTTGGTTGGTTGGTTGGTTGGTTGGTTGGTTGGTTGGTTGCGTGCGTTCTTTGTTTGATTGCTTACGTGTGTGCTTGCTTGCGTGTTTTGTTCGCCTGCTCTTTTGCTATTTTGTGTGTTTTATGTTGCTTGTTTGTTTTATGTTGTTTGTTGATTGTATGCCTGCTTGTTTGCTTCCTTGCTTCCTTGCTTG
The DNA here is from genome assembly GCA_963377175.1 of Effrenium voratum. Classification (NCBI taxonomy): domain Eukaryota; class Dinophyceae; order Suessiales; family Symbiodiniaceae; genus Effrenium; species Effrenium voratum. The sequence continues at coordinate 546,031 of CAUJNA010003415.1, forward strand.
CTTGCTTGTTTGTTTTGATTGTTGGTTTAATTGGTTGTGTGTTTCTTGTTTTTGCTTACTTGCTTGCCGTGCTTGCTTTGCTTTGCTTTGCTTTGCGTTGCTTTGCTTTGCTTGCTTGTGTTGCTTGTGTTGCTTGTGTTGCTTGTTTTCTTGTGTTTTGTTTTCTTGTGTTTTGTGTGTCGTTCTTCATTTATCCATGTGTTTGATTATTTATTGGGTTCTTGTTGTTTGCCGTTGTTGTTTTCTTTGTTTGCTGCTTTGTGTTTCTGCACTTTGTGTGAGGTTGATGTTGGTTAAATGTTTAACTGTTTTGCGTGGTTGGTTGTTTGTGCATGCGTGTTTTCTTTTGCTTGACTGACTTGATTTGTTTTGATTTGATGAATTGATGGATTGCATTGGATTGGATTGTTTGATTGATCGATTTGCTGAGATGATTGTTTTCCAGTTTGTTTTTGTCTATCTGTTTGTTTGTTTGGTTTGTTTGTTTGCCAACTGGCATTCAGAATATCATTGCGAGAGCACCATGCTTACCTAGCAGATCATGGGAATGTCTACTGTAGAAGTTATTTGAACCATAGTCAACAAGCTAAAAATAGGGATGTTCTACGTTTGGAATCGCCAATTTTGCTTTGATACATGGGTGTATCTTATGTTTGTTTGATTGTTTTTTACCCCCAGGGGACACCCACATCCGCTAAACTGGTTCATGGAAGCCGCTCCCTTACGCGTACCATCAGCGACTTTCGGTTTGGGCCGCGGATTTTTTTGCTCAGCCCAGCACTCGGGCGGATGTGCTCCACATTCCCTTCCAGAGCGAATCTGCTAGGGATATGGGTGTGTCGATTTTGAGGGTTCCCAGTAGTTTTAAGGGAAACCATGAGTCATTAGAAACCCCACCGAAATAGGCGGTCCCCTAAAAAATGACACGGGCGTGGCTCAAACTTAAAGAGGTAGGGCAAACCGCTGGCTTTAATCTTTGGTTCCATTTACTCTGCCATTGCGGTACATGTTTTTGAGCCACAGCCATATCCGGAACCAGTATGGGACCGCTCCTCTCTCACATGGCCGATTTTGGGTTATAGGTCAGACTGCTCGATGCAAGCGTGTGCTTTCGTATTAGCTACAGGTTGGATTTGTGACCACCCTTTGACCCAACATGGCTGTGGCTTAAAAAACCGGTACTCAAAATGGAACCCTAAGTGGAAACATGGACCAAAACCTGCGGTTTCCCCTCCGATCGTTTAATTTTGAGCCACACCCAACATGAAGACTGCAGAAAAACACCTTGAAGTGGGAAGGCGCCTCCAGTTTGGCCCAACCTATGAATTATGGGCATTCACCGACACTTTGTTCTCCAAGAAGTGGCTCATGATGGTTTGAGAGGCATCCGGGCGGTTTTGAGTTTAATCTTTTTTTCCGTTTTGCTTGGGTTCATCCAAAAAAGGTTTCCTTGGCCAGGGTCAACGGGTGACCGGATGCTCTTTTGGCAGTCGGTTAAGCGACCTGCGACCTGCGCGCCAGGACTTCACCTGCCTGCTGCCACCTGGAGCATTGCCGGCCGCCGAGTCAACGAGTGAGCCTATATGCGGCGTAGCGTCTGGCTTCGAATCGAAGAATTGGCCTCTCATTATAAGATTGCGCGACAAAGTGGGGATATCGCCTTTCAGGCTTTGTACATTGAAATTCGGCCTGCTGGTTCTTAGCAGGGAATGAGGGCATGACCCGTATAAACCATCCTCTATGTGTTCCTTTATGTGTTCCTGTAAGGGAATCCCTAGGTTCATTCCCAAAACCCTGGCATTCCACACTGACTACCAGTGGGTAGGCTTTGGGCAACGTTTTTTGCTGACTGTAGTCACTGATCAAGAATCCGATTTGTTTCAGTGCTTTCCTTATTTGAGCCACTTGCTCAAGATGTAGGTTAGTACGGGATAATCCCACCCATAAATGGGTGTGTTCGGCGCCTTTTTTACTGTTCTCCTGGTTCTGGGATTACGACCATTTTAACCCCGATCGGTTTTCATTATGACTCATTAGGATGTGTCCTTTGTTTTTAGGGTACCCCCATTTCTGGTGGCTTTTGAAGGGACACTCAACAGGAACATCATTTCGTGGGTCCAACCTGAAAACAGACGAGCCACTCATTTCAGGTGAAGGACCTACGAACAATTTGCCCATTTGAAGTCTCTTTGTCCAAGCTTGGGCTGGGCTGTCCGCAATGAAACTGGGCAAAGAGAGGGCCTAGCTGGCACGGGGGTTTTGGGCGCCTGTGACTCTACTTTGTTCCTTGCCCGGGGGGTTCTCAGAATAAGTTGAGGCGGTTTCAGTGGGCTGACTTCAAAAGTGCTGTCACAAGTTGACAAAACTCAAGCTCGCGTCTTTGAGCAGCTGCTTTTGCATCGTCCTTGTCCTTTTTGACCTATTTGAAACAGAGGGCAACAACAGGAAGCCACGTCGCAGCCGGGTTTTGTGAGACAAGCAGAACCAAGGGACAAGTCGAAGTCGAGAGAAAGTTGAAAAACATGTTTTGCAATGGAGAATCAGAGCTGGATCAGTTTCAAGATCAGATATTGGCTTGATTACAAGCAAGCCTTATGCCCCAATGCCCAAGTTATACAATCTACATGATTGCTTGTGACTTTTCGCCTGTTTCTTAAGGTACACGTGTGCTTTGTGCAGAGTGTGAACAAATAGTTATACATACATAGTATGTGTAATATGTAAATAATATGCATAATATTTGTATAGGCACACTCAGTTCCCTAGGCTCCCAGATGTCTTGAAGCCTCCCAGCCTCTCGAAGATCCCTGCGGCCGAGGTTGCGCGCTCTGGCGCTCTGCGATTTAGGTTTTCTGCGGGGGCCCTTGGAGACCCGTGGGAAACGGTGGAGCGGCCAGTTGCTTGGATTTACGCTTCCAGATTTTCGGGAAGGAGTTTTTCATAGGGCGTTTGACTTTGGCATGTTTTTGAAGACCCCTAGCAAGTGAACCTAGGGATTCCTCCGTACTAAGTATCCCAGAGCTTGTTCCAATTTTTTGGGGCCCGCCTGGAGTTAGCCAAATAGCCAGTCGGCCCTGAGGTTCCATCATTTTCCTACCAGACAGCACTTGACTTGGCAGTGGGTGGAGGTCGGAGTTTTTGGTACTGAGAAGATGCAAAGTGGAGAGCATCCTGAGGAAGACGTTGACCCTCGGACAGCTAGCTCTCTTGCTGAGTGACAAGAGGCATTGGAATGGACCATGATACAGGCGGATATGGGAGGGTACTGGCCAATACAAGGATTGGCTCCAGGTACAGGCTTGAATTGCCTGCCATGGTGTATTGTTTCCGCAGTGCGGCTCTTGCAAATGGTTGTCTGAGGATGATAGCAATTAAAAGATTATTGTATAGGTGCATATATGAGCCCGTAGCCATTTTGGAGGGGGGGCTAATTTTCCATAACGTTAATTGATCCACAAACTAGGGTCATTCATGGGTTCATATATGGGCATATACATTCAGCCGTTGAATCAATATTTTTAGATGAGGAGCAGCGTCGCACTGCTCCCCAGTTCCGTTTTCCAACCTTGTTCGAGACTTTTCGTCACCGATTCGGACTCCAATGTGAAATGAAATGCGATGTTCGCTGACCTTGGCATGCGATTCCTTGACGAGGTCCGATCGGGATGATGCCATGGCCATTTGACTCTGAATTTTAAGAGGACCCTCAAAAGTGGCGGACATGAATCCCCACCTAAATGTCCACCAACAAGTGCCTAGCAACAAGAAGCAGGCCCTTTTTTGGGCCATAGCACACCTCTCAGGATCGAGTTTGGCCAACATGAGGCACTATCGCAGCCCCACCTTCATCGTGGCCATCATCGTGCGGCTCCCAGTTGGGACCAATGCCACGGATCGGACCAAAGGGCACCGCGCAGTCTGGATAGCGTCCATACCGGGGGGGGGGGGGGGTTGTGTGCGCTTTTTATTTTTTGTATAGATTGGATACAAGCTGTGCGGTGATATCTACTGCATTTGAAATGCCATGGCGTTTCTCAAGCTTGGTTCGCACTCAGTCTAGAAATGTGACTGCATGCGGCAGAACTCATCTCCGCTTTGCTTGCGTTGTGTCCGATATGTTTTTGGATTTCGAGAGCCAACAAATCCTACGTTTTGGAGGATTTGGCCCCCCCCCCCTCACGGTACTCCCCAAACAGCGTCTTACACCCCTTCAATCTGAAGCCCTTCTGAGCATCGAGTTGGGGCTAAAGTGAACACTGTGAGCATCTTCCGGGATCCCCAGCTGAATGTAAGATAGGATATAAATCACTCCCTGAGTTCTCGGACTTGAGCACTTTAACACTGTTTCCAAAGGACTGGAGCGCCCCTTTCTGCCATGTGGAGTGGATTCTCTTCCTGCCTGAAAAACAACGTCTCGCGTGGTTTCAGGGATTTCTGCAGATGTCCAAGGCGCAACGTGGCCCCCGGACTTACTCAATGGTAGTTTTCAAGGTTGTTGGAATGGCTTCCCACCCTTTGAAAGCACAAACACCCTCAGATTCCACCAGGTCTCAGTCATCGTAGATGTGGCGCGCAACGCCACGGTGTGGTGCTCCATCCTGGGCATCTTGGGCAACAAATGGCAGGGACCCCCAGCCGGACGTGGGCTTTGGGAGGTCCCTAAAAAAGGCGGGGGACATGGTCCCCCCAAAATCTTCCATTTGGTTAAAGTGTTTTTTGTTTTCCCCTGTTGGTTTTCAAGGGAATCTATCACTACTGGAATTATGTTTGTTTGTTTTTTTTTTCCCGGGGGACTTAAGCAAATGGAGGAAATGGATCTAAAAGATGTATGGTTTGAATACGCCTGGTGGTTCCTAGCCGGCCCCGAATTTGAGGCGTTTCGGGTTTGGCGGTTTCCATTTAGCCTAAAAGTGAGTCGCTTGTAGCAGGGGATCTGAGGACAGCCCAGTATCGTTGAGCAAATTTGATGCGTTGGGCCAGGTGATGTCTTTTTGTAGGCGCGAGTTTTGGTTTCATGTTGTAGAAACTTAGTGTTGCTTGCCCGGGCTACGCTCATCCAGTTTAGGACAACATGACTATTACTGGGTTTTATAGTTTACCAACACCGGTATGTCGGGCAGGTGTCATGACAGTGCTCGCCATAGTGCTTGATGCTGCCTTCGGCGTCTTCCCGAATTGTTGGCTTCGATTTCGCTGGTAGCATTGCTTTGGCATGCACCACTTGCTTGGAGGAAGAAAGGTGCACATGCGGAATGCAAGCTTCTGACGCTGAAATGCGATGTGCAAGTCGAGCTGGGCCCTTGTCTCTTCTCAAACTGAAAGTCAGCTTGGTTGATTTGGTATGTCTCTGCATGCAGTCTTTGATTGCATGCTCAGAACTCTTTTTTTTCAATTCGAGATTCAGCAATGGCCTTCTGTGCACTTCTTTGGCCATCTCTTCATTTCCGTGCTGCATTTTCTGGTCCCTGAGCGATTGGGTGCAGCCAGTGTTGAAAGATGTTTCGTTGGTGGCTCTACTCACCGGGACTAGGGTATTGTTATGGTATTGCTTGGGAGGGATAGTAATCTTGCTGATTCTCAGCAGGGAATGAGAGAATGACCCCTATACACCATCCCCTATGGTTTCCTTTACGGGAATCCGGAACTCACAATATGTCACGATTGCCTCAATTGCTTGTGCATTGCTTGTGCCAGGTATGCGCTCAAGGGCGGCTACCTGTGTATGATGGCATCTCGCCCGAAAATTGGCCGGAGCAACAATCAGCTTAACATCGTAGCAAGAATCGAAACAGTGGCCCCCTTTTTCCCCATTCCCCAAGTAGGGCCCCACTTTAGCAAAATACAGCACGAACGAGCGAGAACAACGTGTTTGCTCCCGCTTGGACAAGCATTGACCATTTCGCGGCAATTGATCTCTTTTTGTTGGAGCTCTTTTATGGACCAAAAAGGGCGCCAGTGCAAAAGTGCTTGTTGAAACTTTTGGAGATGGTAAGCTCGGGCACAAGTTTTGACAACAGATGTCCAGAGTATCGCCAACCAATTGCGGCTATGAGGCTCTATTCTGACTTAGTGTGCAAGCTCAAATGTTTTCACCCGCAGCCCGAGGTTTGTTTGCCACTCAACGGCTGTTTATTATCAAGCAACCAGCTGTGGTTTACCAGGGATGTAGGGACGAGTGGTCTGGCCAACCGCATCACTACATGTACAGCATCTCCAGCTCTGAACTGCAATTTTGCAAGGGGAGTCGAGGTATGCTTCCAATATAATGAATTTGTTGTTAATGCACTAGTAGCATTCCCAGAGGGTCCAGGAGGTACTTAGACCCCTTTTAACCCCCCAAAAGTCCTCCTCATGAGGTACTTGGACCCTCTGGGATTTGTTGTTGCAGCACACTGGACACTCAAATCGTGCATCATCATACCCATGTCGAAACCGGCCGCTGTTTTTGGCGGGACGGGTCCATCGCTATGTGGGTTCGACGGTGGCTCACTTGGACCGCTCCAAGCTCGCCCGTCCGAGGCAAGCTTTGAGCGGAAGGAGTTTTGTAGCTTCATTCTTCAGACCAACTATTCCCTCCTTGCTGAAAATTAAGGTCCCTCCCAACGAACTTTTTCCCCAAACACCTCACCGTTGACCCAGTGTCGTAAGGGGAGACCTCTGTTAGGAGAAGGGGCTTTTGGGTTAGCTTGCACCCTTCCTTTCAAAGCAAGCGGTCGACCGTCCGAACTCACTGCGAGAATGCCAGAGGTTGTCACCTTGAGCGCGGCGGTGTCGCCCTTCGTGACCAACAAGATCTCCATGCTCATGACTGGCGTGCCGCTGGGCAGGCCAATAGCGAGCTCATTACAGTACTGGGTGTTCCCTCCAAAAGTGATGAATCCCCACTAAAAGGGGACACCGCCCTATGAACCAACCAGGGGTTTACTAATCCGGGGTTAACATTAGATAGGAATGTGTCAAAACGAAAGGAATGGGGCGATGTGGCGACTTTTATCTATATAAGGGGCCCTTTAAGCAACACAGCTACGGCAGGTGGATGACGCTGAATGACTTTCTGGTGAAAGAACACTGTTGACAGCTTGCCAGAAACGCAGCTGACCCACTCCTCTCATCGGGAATTTCGCGCTCTTGCCTGCTGCCATCAGGCTTGTTGACCACCAACTCCAGGGACGCATTATTTTCCACGCTCATTTTAGCTTGTCTCCAATTGGGAGGGAGTTGTGCTCCCACAAAGAGTGGGTTCCTTTACTTTTACTTGGCAACATGTAGAAGGGCACATCCATCTACCTGGAGTCTCCATGACCATTAAAAAGAAAGTGCTGCGTTAAAGGGATCAAATTCCCCATGTTGAGGCACAGGTCATGGAGATTCATTCCACTTAAAAGTGGATCATCACCAGGGTACCGATACAACTCACCAACTTGGCGCATCCAAACACCCAAGTCTCTAAAAAAACACGTTTTCCACAAGGACGGTTTCCGTGCTGTAGGTCATTGCTAGACTCCTCGCAGACGCTGCAGCACTCCAGCACTGGCGCGTCCATGGGCCAGGCTTGATCCGAATCGGAGAGGGCAGTTGTTAGATAGGCTTCCTTCCAAAGTTCGATGGGTTCCTGTTGGTTTCCCAAGGCTGTGGCGGTACCAAAATGGAACCCTGGTAAGTGGAAACATGGACCAAAAGCTGCGTAACCCCTCCTGTTTAATTTTGAGCCACACCCAAATGGTGTTTGGCCCCCCCCTTTCCAAAATAAGAACAACCTAAAATAGTGGCCTATCATGGAGCCTGACTGGGCAGTGTTGGTTTGCTGGATTTTACGCTTGTTGGGAAGACCATTTTAATGCTAAATGAACAGCTTGGACTTTTGGTGACCAATCCACTCAGGAACTGAGAACCAGACGTATGCGTGAAGATACATTGTTCGCCCGGCCTTCTTTGGAGCATGCGCTTTTTAGAAGGTGAGCATTGCACCATACTATGTAGTTTGTCCTCTAGAAATTCCCAGTTGTTCTTGTCGCTTGTGGTTTGTTGTATTGCTCGTTTGTGTGTAGCCACTTTCATTGTCGGAAGCAGGCTTCCGATGTGCCGCGGTTCATGACAGATTCATTTTCAAGAATGCCACGTGCGCCCATGTTTTGTTGTTTGGCGTTTATGGTGGCGCTGGTATTGTGGACTGCACCTGACAAGTGGGGCATTTGAGAGTCTCAATGCAGAGTGCCGGTCTTATTTTGGTATGTTAGCGCATTAGGAAACATAATGATTATTCTCCTCCTGGTGTCGCTTTGACACCATCAAAAATAGTGGTAGAGCCCCTATACAGTGTTAACACATATGAGTGTCTTGTTTTTTGAGGTCAAACAAAAGGCGTGCATAACGGATCTCTTTGCAGTTGGCGTCGTGTCTGAGGTTGGCGAACCGGGCAAATCCAACTTGGGTTCTCATCAGACAAGGCCGTTCCTTCGAACAGAAATAGCTCGGAACCATTTCAAGAATGATCGGCTATCGATTACGACTCAGTTGACCCACGTTCTGTCGGTTTCCGTTGCAAGGATCCCCACTGTCGGTGGTTCCTTCAACAGAAAGTGGCTCAGAAGCCCTGCAGGGGAACCAGCCTGCCATGTGTTTTGCCAGCTTGCTGAGTTGCAGATGAAAATGACTGCGAGCTGAAAAGCGCCCAGGCTCATGGGTTCGGATCATTTCAACGATCAGCTTCCGTTCCTTCAAACAGAAATGGCTCGAAGCCATTGCAAGACGATCGGCTTTGATTTTCCCTATCCATGACCCTTAAAAAATGGGTCCATGACCCTTCATTTGAGGTAATGACCCCTTGTGTTAAGGGGATTTGGCTGCGGGTCAACACCAATGGTACCATCTTGGGGTAGGTGCACCACCCCCATTTTAGTCCATTGTTGTTGGGATTGGGATGTTCACTGGGGGTACGGGGTTTTGACTCATGGCCATATCATGCGCAGTTGTCAGCCTATGTGTTTCTCGTTGACCCTCTCAAAAATGGGCCCATGACCCCTGCATTTCGGGTAGTGACCCCATGTTTTATGATGGTTTAAGGGTCAGAAGGAGACTTCAGGTCAGACACCACCCATTTTAGAACCCATTTTAGAACCCATTTTAGTGGCCATTTTCTGACCACCCCTGCCAGAAGTCGCGTCTTGAGGCGATCGCCTGGTCCGTGATGCCGCTCTCCGCGGGCGCCTATCTTTTCCAACTGCTGGCGCTGTCTGCAGCCCCGGTTGGTTGGGTTCGGGGCCGGTCGGTGCTTGGTCCTTCGGATCACCGGATTGGGTGGTTCTTTGTGGGGGAGAGAAACCCTGAATCAATTTTACAAGCTTTTTTTTTTGGGTGAAGGGTTGGTGGGGTCAAGGTGCTTCAAATTGCCGGGGTCGTTCTGTAAAGACAGATAGTGATATGTTCTGCCTATTTTAGAGCGAGCTCACCGATTCAGGGGAGCCAGCGAAAGCAATAATAGAGATCCTTTACTTGGGGATCCCTCAATTCAGCTTTTGGAATAGCACAACTTGCAGATTGGTTCCTCGTTCCTCTGCCTTCATCGAGCTCGCAAACTCTGTCAGGTGAAGACGCTTATGTGGAAGATGTGTTGGGGGAGGACAGCCTTGGTCAATTTGACAAGGACATGGTTTTTTGTTGCTAGCACTTGGGCCATACGAGGCGCTTCCAACGGGAAACATTCCTAGCGCCCAAACAAAAAGCAAATCCCCGATGTGTCCTCAATGCAAATTGCATGCTGTCTACCCCCAAAACAGCAGCAATCCTCATTCCAAAAATCTGGAACATGTAAGCTTCTCTTTTGTGGTATTTGTAAGATAGTATCTCCCAGGTCCTTTGCAGCACCTCTTCAGACCTAAAAATGTAGTGTAACTTTCCTTAAAATGTAGTCTGGCACTTTTTGGAGGTCCCTGTGTGAACAAGTGTTGTTTTTCAGACTGAATCATACCACCTTTCTTTTGCGGCTTTAAATGGAAACTCAAGGGAAAGCCGAAGCCATTTTGGGGGGTCTCCTGTTTTAAGACTCTCCTGTTCTTGCAAGGTGCTACTTCAACTCTGACACACTCAGCTACAAAGGGTCTGCCTGCCACGATTTGCCTTTGCGGGCATGAGCGATCGAGAGCGTCCGGTATTTAGAAGGGAGCAGATGTGGGCCAAATGCAGGGAGATCATCCGAGATAGCCGCACACCATTTGAGGATCGTGAGACATGATCAGCGGTCAGGCACATGGCTCACAGTGCATTGTCGTCCCCGGATTTGAGAAATAAATCGGGGGGTCGGGCGTTGGACAAACCTAGTCTGCACAATGTCATCAGTTGTTGCTTGCTGTTTGCCACACCCCCCGAAGGGTTGTCAGAAGCAAAAAGTGTGTGTTTTTTTGGAACAAGCCCAAACTGGTGGTTATCTTGGTTGCTATCCCTTAAACAAAGCCACAAAACCCATGAGCACTGACAAAAAAGGACAGGACCCACATGAACCAACTGGCAGACTTGGCAGACCAGGGACCACAGGAGTTGGGTCTTTGAAGCTGGTGCAGCCAGTCCGAAAGATGAGGAGGTCCACTGAAGGGCACCCCCCGAAAAGCCTCCATTTGCAGAGAGAGAGAGAGAGAGAGAGAGGAAGAGAGAGAGAGAGAGAGACGGCAGTCGAGCGAGTGCGACCCCCTCCCCTTTTGCCTCCATTTGCTGAAATGAAGTATGTTGTTATTTCCCTTGTTGGTTTTTTTTAAAAGGAATTTCATCACTACTGATTTTTTTTTGTTTCCTGGGGCCTTAACCAAGTGGAAGGTAGTCAACTGTTTCACTTCTCACTGGCTACCCAGTTTTGTTTACTTCTTTTTTTGTGCGAGCCCTCTGGCGTGACTGATTTGCACGATCTGACCAGCTTACTGGCCTGAGCCAGCCAAGTGGAAGACCAAGACTGAGTTTCTGGCCAGAATGCTATGCTGTGCCCTACTTTTCACACTGCCGTCCGTGGTTAAAAGGCATTTGCAAAATTGAAATGTATTGAGCATCTAGAGCCAACGTTGCAGCCTGCTGGCCAGCCCACACTGGGCTGAATTGCAATGGAGACGTTGTTAGGACCTCTAGGCGGGACATGTCGCAACCTTCATTTGTCCAGCGCTCTCCTGCAAAACTATGGGGTATTCCATGGTCCACATATAGACCAACATCTGGTTTTTGCAGATTTTCGGTGTGCCCCAAATGTGGCCCAAGTTAGAATGCGGTTTCGAAATCGTGCTCTGCTCTGTGCCAGGCACGGTAAATGGACGGCAGATGGCCAGGACAGAGCCTGAAAACTTTCAGATTCCCTGAGAGGTGTGGCGGATTTCCAATTGCAAGTGAAATCACATCCAACCGCAAGACCCTTGACAGTTGCAGAAAAACAACTGGGTTTCGCTAGTTCCCCCTCCCCCCCATATTTTGGGGCATTGGCGCCACCGAGGGTTATTCGAGGGCATTTGCTGGCAATACAGGAAAGCCGCTGGCAAAGGCCGGGTCACTGGATTCGTCTCCCCCTTTCAAACCGCAAGAAAAAGGAATGGTCCGAGTCAATGAGCCGGGGATCTGCGAGTTTCCAGCTTCCGAGTGGCTAAAAAGTGTTATTTGGCAGGGCGACAGGCTAGACGTCGCTGGAACCTTTCCGAAAACCACAAGACTTGCGGGTCCCCTTCTTCAAGAGTGCCTGGATCGCCAGTTGCTGCTCTTTTCCATGAGCTTTATCCCAAACACCAGCAACAGCGGCTGAACAAAGCAGCGACTTGGCCATCCAGGTGGTATTCTGAACTTCTTGTGGGCCCCTTTTTCAAGATATTCTGACTTTTAGGATCCGCACGAACCCCGGAGCTTTTTGTTGATCACGGTGCTGTGACGGCCTCGCCTCTTGCGCCGCGGCCTCAGTCTCCATTTCGGCCATAGGACTTCGGCACGGAGGTCTCCGCAGTGCAGATCTCGGTGAAGGAGATGCGGAGGACATGGGGCGCCCCGAGCGGTTTTTTCAAAAAAGAAATCGAGACGCAATTTGCGAACATCCGCCTTTTGGAGTTGCGCTGGGACACATCTCCCAATGTAAATGCGGTCCAGCAAAGATTCCCAAATCCTTTCATACCCAAATGAATGCTGGAGTGAGGAGCAGGCGGATTGTCCCTCCCAGTTCTGCAGCCAAAGCCGTGCCCTTTTGTGTTTGGAGAATAGACATATTTCAACCGACAAAGAAGCGCTTCTTCCTCCACGGCTTCTGAGCAAGGCAAGCTCCCAAGCACTTGATGAAACCGGAAGTGCCGATTCAAAGGGGCCAAAGGCAACTGCTCTGGTTCATCCCCGCGCTAGAGGTCGGGCAACGGCGGGCAGATCTTTAGGCTAGGCTTCAGACATTTGACTTTGAATCTTGTACATTTGGCTGGTGCAAGCAGCTGGCTCCTGCGAGCGAGAAACGGGCACATGTCATGCGCAGCTGGCAAACTACGTGTTTATCATTGACCCCTTTGTGTTTCGATTTGATGCGCAGCCTGCATGAACATGTTGGACAACCAGTTTCACGCGCTGTACCTCAACGGGGAGAGTAGATAGCGGTGTTAGGTTTAGTCCACGCTGAGAATCATGTTTGTATGTTAGCGGTTGCCGCGAAGGTACCATACTGTGTGCGTGATTGATTCCGTGAGTTGGTGCTTCCCGAAACAAGACTGTGGGTGGACAAAGTTCTGCACCAATTTGCTAGATGGTTTGCCCCGATATGTATAAGTTTTCATGCATCCCAGCTGGTGCGGATGTTGTCCATGCACAGTAGGAAAACATGTGGCATCCACAGTAGGACAAGATGATCGCGTTGAAACCGATCACAATGGCAAGCCAACCATGTTTGATGGGTAATCTACCCTCTTTCCAACAATCATGGAAGTGGGCAGTGCTTTGGCAGACCATCCTCTTGAAAGATCACAATCGTCTCCAGCCATGACTGTCGGACAAGCGTTATTGTCGGATGTATATTTGACACATACTATGATACCTTGACATGTATATGTCAGTTGCATAGTCACAACCTTTACATGACTGCAAGTGTTATATGTACATTATTATATATATATATACATATAGAGAGAGAGAGGTGTATATATAGAATATATACATATATATATATATATATACACATATATATATATATGCGCACTTGCCCCTGTCTTTGCCAACGACGATTTTTCCGTGCAGGAAGCGCCGCAAGGCCAAGCAGCTGCTCAACAATGACAGCAGTGGGGGGCTTACTTCCCCAAATCTGCTGCAGCACGCTGCGCGCACAGCTCACTTCCTGAGTTTCCGTTTCGGACTTCAGTCCCTCTTTGGGTTTGGACCGTTTGAGTGGTAAATAGACTAGGTTCCCCAGTTGTGCGCTTTGACCGTTTCTTTTTTGGGGGAGGGTTCCCCCAAAAAATAGACTACAGAAAAAAGTTAGTACCCTTATTCTAACCTCTAGGTTTGGACCGTTTTGGTGGTAAATAGAAAGTTTGACTTTGTTCCGCCAATCCACTCAGAAAGAGAGTCTCTATATTTCCCTGTCGGTTTTAAGCTTCACTTTGGCCCTTTGTGGTGAGTTCTCATAGGGGAGATGCCCAAAGAAGCCCCAAAAAGTTCAGACGTTTTTTGGACCATCCACTTGGGAAGTGAGGCAACTTACGACCAACGCATGCTGAGCTCACCTCCTCCCTGTTTCTTCGACCCTCCAGATGGTTTCATGCATTCTGGCATGAAGCTTTGTGCTTGCCATTCCCGGCTAGCCGCCTCCACGCTCCATTGCAGGTTTCGATGTGGGCATGCGGCGGTGGTTTAGCAGACAGACAAGGTGGGAAGGGAAGGCTTTGCTGGGCTGCCTTAGTTTGATTCCGACGAGGTGTTCTTGCTTGTGCTAAGCAGCGAATGAGCGAATGACCCTTGTTTACCTGCGGCACCCTCCGTTTTTTTACGCCCGCTTTTACGACCAACCAGAGGCGGCCTGATGTGACCCATTTGTCATACTACCCTAGGTCCCCCAGTAGTGCCCTTTTACCAACTTTTTTGGGGCAGGGTTCCCCTACTGCAATAGACTACAAACAAAAAGGTACCCTTATTCTAACATCTCTACTGGAGGACCTAGTACCTGTGAGGCATCGACAGTTGCGGGGCGAAAGGTCTCGTGAGTAGCGACTAGGTGTCGCTGAGCAGGGCCGCATGTCACTCACCCCATGGTCTGATTGTTTGCATAAACGGGACACAACTCTTAAACGCCTTAGAGGGACAATGCCGGATATAACAGGTCCACTTGCTGAGACCCGTTCTTCTATGTCTTTTCTACGTGTTGACATGTTGGATTACAAGACGCGCAAGGTTTGGACGACATACAGCCTGGGTTCAGCGTTTGCCCATTCTGTTGAGCATGAAACCACTGACAACCCTGCCACTTGCCAAGTTGGAGACTTGGTGAATGCATCATTCGCTCATGAGTGTTTGCAGAGTACGGTTGGATCATCATCAGTCGGCTCGTGTCCCTGTTCAATGCCAATGGAAAAAAGCAACAACACCAAGATAGAATAGGGGACACCTAGTCGCTGGAATTGTCTTAGCTTGATTAAGTTTGTTGTGTGTGTGTTTACACCAATCTGGGATAGCGCGTGATGTGGCAGCGTGCATCGTACAGAAGACATGGCACTGCATTCCGATTGAAGCATCTTCGGCCAGCTGAGCGGACAACGCATGCTTTGCTTTGGATTGAGCAAGACGACGACATGCTGGTGCAGTGGATGTTTGATTTAGTGCTGTACATCACTTCTTGGCAAGTGTTGCATATTAGCTCAGCCGTTTCAGCCCTTTGGTCGCAGACGTTGCTGGTATGTTGCTGGTTTGATTTGACTTGTTTGTCCGCACGAATGTCTCTTCTGCCTATTATTAGGACTTTGCGAAGTCTAGATCAACAATTCCGGAAAATTAGACTGACCTCACAAGGAGTGTCCGTTTCCTCACCTGTGATGACGGCTCCTTTAACAAGGAGCTCAGCTTTTCAAGTTGCGGATTTGGATGGTTCGCCGAGAATTGTGGTTATAGAGACTTCCACATTCCCTGGGGCGTAACTCCCGCAGGACATGGGTTGAGGATTTTTTTTTCCAGTCAAAGCCACGCTAAGTCATGCCTCGGTTTCCTCCAAGCGATCCATGGACCCGCGGGTTGACCCCCAAGCTGCGAATCGAAAGCGGCTGATTTGGGATCTTTCATCCATACTCCTCGCCTGTTTTTCGACTTTAATGCCGTTTCGGGACGTTATGTTAATGGGCTTAGGGACACTAGGTACTGAGAAGAGGATGCCGGGAGTCAGGCCTTTGCAATCAGGGAGCCAGGGACCCCTGGAAGCATGGGGAAATCCAGCCTAAGGAGACCCATGGATTTCCCTCCGACGGGTTCGGAGAAAAGTTTCCGCAGCGCGTTTCCGCAGGTTCTCTGGGCCCTTGTCCCCCAAGAGCGAGCCGCTTGGCGAAACTCTCACAGGCCTTTGGGCCAATTTGAGAGAGGAACCTCATTTGGGTGTTTTCGCTTTTTGAGGGAGCCGGACCCTCGAAAAACCAACTTAAAAATGGGTTGTGCCCATGTTTAGGGCTAGTTTGAGGGTCCAGGTCGCAAATTTGGGAGAGGTTGTCTTCTTTTCACCGTCCACCAGGTCCAAGCTGAGGACATACCCAAAAAACGGCAAAAGCCTGGCCGAGGCAAAGGAACGGAAGCACACGGTGTTAAAGGGACTCCAAAAAGAAGGCGGAAGCGATTTTGCGGGGTCCCAAAAAAGAAAGACGCACCTATCCCAGAGGGTCCCTTGGTGGGGTAAAAAAGGGGTCTAAGTACCTCCTTAGAAGGAGGTACTTGGACCCTCTGGGTATTTGTTGTGAGGTGGGTCCCGCACCAAAAAAGACGCGCCCATTTGCTGTGAGCACATGGGCACCTCAAATTTCCGGACATCAATTGAGAGGGAAAGTGGATTGACTTTGTGATTTCAGAGTTTGACAGATGCATTGGGAAATGTTCCAGACGTTTGGACCATGCAGCTTTGGGACAATTCGCACCAATGCAGCAGCATGTACAAAGGGCTGTGGTGTCCAGCAATTACCCTGCCCACACGGGCTCGTATGCCGAAGCTCGCCGGAGACATTGCTTCCGCCGGGAAGAATTGGCATGTGTTTGTTCGCCTTTCCAGATAAACGCCCGGCCATCAAGAAGTGGCACCTGTTTGTTTTGCGTCGTCAAGATGTCCTGGCGGTACTTGACGCGTCTGAGTTGTTTATGTGCTTAAGGCATGACTGAGGTTTTAAACCCATGGCCACCTTAGTGAGACATAGTGAGACATGCAGCAACGTTATATCCAGGATTGGTTCACCTGAGATGTTGCGTTGTGTCCCAGTTGCAACCAGTGGATTCCCCCTTTTTCCATTTTTTTTGCAAGGGTTCCCATTCCTTTAAAGCCAACCAACCAAAACAAGGACGCCGATTCTTTTTTCCCATGGAAATCCACTGACCTGAGTACAAAGTGCGGAGATTCTCCTCCGGCAACGTCTTATCGGGCGCCGAACAGCGAGGGTTCGATGGCGCCGGCGGGCCCAGGGTGGCGCCAGATGTGAACCCTCAGATGGAGTTCTCCTCCGAGGCCCGGGCCTGCGACCTTCGATCCAGTGCCCTCTAGAGCTTACCCCTTTGGTTGGGTTCCCTGCATTTTTTTCTGTGGTTTTAGGCGTCACCCGTTTGGGCCAATGGAAAGGAGCTTCCTTTGATGGATATTAGCCAGGTCCCCCAGTGCCCTTTTGCCAACTTTTGCGGGGGAGGGTTCCCCTAAAATAGAGAAACGGTACCAGCTGATTCCAACCTCTCAAGTCTGGAGGACCTAGTATTGTTTTTTGACGTGTTTCCGAGAAGAAACAACAACAGGGAGGGAGGGAAGGGGGGGTTCCAGGAGCGGAAGTCTGGCTTTTTGTGGAGCGGAAGTAGGGGTTCCTCCGAGAAGTCCGTGGTGTTGTTCGGTTTTCCGGAGCGAAGGGAAGGCTTCTGCGAAGGCCAGTTGGTTGGGGGTTCAAGAGGTAGACGAGGTAAGCCCCCGAAATGGCTTGTAGAGGTCTGTATCTGTGGTTTGATTTGGACCCACCAGTTGAAGAAAGCTTGAGAACTCAAGACACCGATATTTCAAGAGCATTTCCTGCAGGTTGCCAAGAGCCAAGACAGCCCAACTGCAGCTGTTCGAGCTGCATGTTTTTTTGGGCATCAAGACCTGTTTGGGTTTGGTGACCCAACGACAGCTTGGGGTGTCCTACAGCAGATGTGCGTGTGGTGTGTTTGTGTCCTTCCTTTTGTTTGCAAGCACCGACCGAAAGGAGATCCCCACTTTTTCTAGTGGTACCTTCCATTTCTATGTTTTAGGGATCCTGCTTTCTAGAGAACCTCCGGAAACCCAGGTAAAACGGCCAGTTTTTGGAAAGAACGATGGTTGCAAAGAATGGGGAATCAAGCTCTCGACTTTTTCGGTGCCCGTTTCATGCTTTGCTGAGTGGGATTTCAGTCAGACGCTTTGAATGAACTAGGTCCCCCAGCTAGGTGCCTTTTACATTTTTTTTTGGGAGGGTTCCCCTGCTAAGATAGACTACAGAAAAAGGGGTGCCCTTATAACCTCTTTAC
This sequence comes from Effrenium voratum, assembly GCA_963377175.1. Taxonomy (NCBI): domain Eukaryota; class Dinophyceae; order Suessiales; family Symbiodiniaceae; genus Effrenium; species Effrenium voratum. The sequence continues at coordinate 563,719 of CAUJNA010003415.1, forward strand.
TGGAGGACCTAGTTCTGCATTTTCAATCGGACGCCTGCTTGCCCCTCAAAAACTCCAGGTGCTACTGTGCTGTGTGATTTGGGCAAGATGGTGGTGGCCCTTTTGGTGTCCCTTTCACTCCACCAAAACGGGGCATTCTCCCAAAAAAAAAGCACACCAACACGCACCGCCATGAATTTGTTTTACCTCAGCACCTATTCTCGAGGCTCCAGATGGGGGGAAGTGTTCAAACTGCGCCAGTTGGACTTTGCCACCTTTGGGCCGGGAAGCTCAGCTCGGAGTGCGGCAAATGCATTGGGCAGAGGGGTCCGAAAGATTGGGAGGCACTTGTTGGAAGCCAAACAGTGGTGAGTCCCTGAAGCACTTGGGTGTGTCTTTTAGGGAATCCAATTCAGCTTGGGTTGGCTGAAAGGGAAAGAGAAAGGAACGCCACTAATTTTGGGGTCCCACAAAAAACACACACACACGACCATATTTGGACGCTGGATTTGGACGATGCACAGGAGACGCTGTTGGAGTTTCGGGAAGCCCGATTTTTCCGGCGCCTGCACGAGGCACGTCGACGGGTTGCCCTCGCATTAATGGGCTGCCGCAGCTTTGGGCTTGAGGCAGCTCAAGGTAAGCCGCCTGACCGGCCCTTTGCTTTATTTCACATGGAGAGGCAAGTGCAACGCCGCATGCTCGGGATCCTACGGCGGCGTATACATCATCGGAATGAGGAAAACGTGGAAAGCACCACCCTTGCAGAAAAGAACACGAATCCAGGTTGTGTGCAAAGCCTCGAAGATATGCGATTCCACACAATACCTTCAGCTTTGCCGCCATTTTTTCAGCCATGGCGCTGAGAACGCAGCGGAAGATGCGCTCGCTGGCAGGCTCCGATCTCGGGCCGTGGCTCTTGACAATGTTGGAATGGATGTGTCGTTTTTTAGGATTCGCACCCCCCAAAAAACGCAAAAATGGCTTGGCTTTCCTCTTGGTTGCCCTTTTTTACGACAAACCAAACGGGGGTCGGGGTGGTTCCCCAAAAAGAGACAGACCCTAGCCTTGTTGCGAGCCTTGGTGACTTGTTTTCAACGGAACTTGCTTGTTCTGTTTTTTTTCTTCTTGTTTTGTTGACTTGGGAAAGACAATGAAAGTCAAGGTCGGTGCGCAGGCAAAGCGTGTTTCCAACAGCCTCCAAAAGGGATCCCCCTTTTGAAACACCCCCTAGCTCTTGCACATGTAGCAACGCTGACATTCGCAGGCAACATGGCATTCGGGGCGCGCACACACAGAACCATGTCAACCAAGGCCCCCCAAAGGATGCATTTTCGAGTTTTGGAGCAGCGACATGAGCGAACCGCCAAGCACGAGGTCGTTGAACAGCCTCACCATGGCAGGCTTTACACGTATCTTGAGCGGTCCCAAGTGTTTAATTTTACCCTCATGGCCCCATCACATTCTGGACTTGGCAATGCGGCGAAACAGCCTTTTAAGAGCTGGGCACTGAAATGGAATGTTCCTCTTCCCCACAGAGCATTGTTCACATGGAACACACAAATAAGGGGTCTTTCAAATGGACATTCTGAACCGAAAAATGGCGGTTATTTGGGTTCCAAGAAGCCTACAGCGTACCAGGCCCCTGACCGAAGCTTCAAGTGTTCAAGTGCTCTGAGCCAGCCGGGTTCGTTTGTGACAAGAGTCGTATCAAAACTCTGTGGCGCCAGGCACCAGGTAGATGGTTTACCCCACTTAAATCGGGTTTCATCCATCCCAACTGGTGTAACAGTCGGAGATCCTATCCACTTCATCCTGCAGTAGGCAATTTTGGACTAGGTGCTTCCTGTCGTGTTGCTACCTACAGTGTGGTTGTAGTTTCGGCTTTCCGACCTTTGCGACCATTGAACCAACACAAATCGGTCTGTCTTTTGCGGGGAACCCAAAAAGCAAGTTGCTTGAAAAGGAAACCAAAAGGCAACCAGCCATTTTGGAGGGTGCCCCAGTATGAGAAGCACCCCAGTCAGTCACTCGGTAAACCCGGTTTGCAGGCATCCTCATGGCACTCTTTGCGCTGAATGCGCTGTGCTTTGTGTCCGGACGCTCACCAGGCCGGCCGGACGTCCAGTTGACTCGGCTCAGAAGATGACTTGGCAGGTGTTGGGCTTATTGACCCGCAAGGCTCCCGTTGTTTAACTTCTTAATACGGCCTTACGTGGTTCTCCTTGGCTCATCCAAAAAAAGCCACCGCCCCCCACCCCCCCGGCCATAGCCCCCCCTGGGGGTCCACGATAGGTTGTCCCACCAGAAGACGTTTCATTGCGAGCGCTCGCCGCAGCCCTCCCGCAAGCTGAGTCTGGTGAATGCATTGGCCTGGACAACAGGTCCCACCGACTTCCACGCAACTTGTCTCCGTCCATTCTTGTATTGATGGTTTTTGTTCCTTTGTTTTCTCAGGCTTTAGGACCTCTAGGATGACCGAGCTGGACTGCTGGACCTTGTCCAGAGATATCACGACCCAGAGCAACACAATGACCACAACCAGGAGTTGCAGGGCATGTTTCGATCACAAGCGGCACCATGCCCCCGACGGGGCCCCACGATGCTTGAAGCTAAGGCTGCTGTTTTCTTGTTTGCCATTTTCTCCGCTCGGGTGTTTCTTTGATTGTTTGCGTTCTTCTGGGGGAAGCTTCCCCATTCTTGCCTGGGATCCTTCTTTCAGGAAACCAGCAATACCAAGGAACAACGGCTGGATTTGGAAAAGAGCGATGGTTGAACAGAATGGCGAATCAAGCCCCTAGATTTCTCCAGAAGTGGCATTTTGAATTGAAACCAGCAAAGTCCAAGCAGCACAAAGGGGAACATCTAGTGACCCCCGTGCAGCCTGTGCCTGTTTGAGTCATGGCCCATGGCTTGATGGTTTGCTTGTTTGCTTGCTTGGTCGGATGGTCGCCCACGTTGTTTCTCCGGCGAAATCCAGTGACCCCTGCGGCCTAGGTGTCCTTTTTGGGGTTGGTTTCGTTAACAATAGAATCAGATGGGTTCCACTGGTTTAGATGTTATTCCGTTTACCAGGGCCATCTATTTTTCGAAAAGGCCACCTATGCCTGTGCACTGTGTCTTTCAATGCCTTTTCTTTGCTTCCGGATGGCTGCGTGGCCGGGCAGGCCCTGCGCCGGATCGCGACCTCCGCAGTGCCAGCCACGCCGTTGCGGAGGCGGAGGAGATGTCCAAACCCGCGCAGGAGGGGCCGAGTTGGGTCTGAAAACCTCGACGCGGCGTGCCCGGGCGTCGCTCACGTGACTGGGTCACCGAACGAAAGAGCAGCTAAGAACGAAAGCATGAAACATATGAAAAGGAAGAGTGGGACCTAAACATCTGTTTCCTTTTTTTAAACGACTGGCATCCATGGAAGCTCCAACGAACGGACTCCGAAATGGAAGACAAGCGGTCCCATTTACGGCAGCCAATTGGGGGATCCTTCTGTTAGTCTGAGTGAGTGTAGCACGCATTAGAGCAGGATGAGTGCTTGAAGACCAAGTTAATTCATGATCATAGCAAAGAGTGAGGAGTCGTCAGTTATCCCCTCTCATTGACACACTAGGTCTTTTGATGGGCAGGATCCTGGACTTTGCCAGTCCAACAGGTGGTAACGGGTTGCTTTGCGTCAAGATGTATGGGCATCAACGAAGGAATTTAGACCATTGTCAGCACACAAATCTTCAGCGGGAAGTTGTCATGGTCATTCCTCACGCGTAGATCCAACATTGAAAACCTCGTGACTGGCCCAAAGCAAACCGATGATTTTGATGTTTAATGTTCCACTTTCAGCCTGGAGATTTTGGTTCGTAATGCTTTGTTGACCGCAACCCCTCAACACGCCCTTCGCAAGGCCATCGGGGAATTCATTGTGGAAGACGTGCTTCCAGCTTAGTTCATAGACATGGGCTCGTCTTTGTTTGGGATCCGGACCCCCCAAAAAAACACGGCGCCACGGTTTTCCTTTAAAACCACCGAACACGGGGTATTTTCCAAAAACTAGGTGGTTCCCAGCCGTCCCAGTGGGGCTTTTCATTTACCCCACAAGTAGATCAGAAAATGGACAGCCCAGGCTTATTGCCCGGTCCCTACGGGGCAAGTGAGTCGACAGCCAGTTATGGCTTTCTGGGAGAAATCAGCCTGAGCCATAGGTTCAAAACAAGGACCTATACACTCAGTCCAGAAAAAAAGGACAGCGCAGGGGGAAAAAAAGAGAAGGTTCCAGTTCCACTTTTTCACTACCCCTAAGGTAGACTTAATTTTTCAGGGACTCCCTTTGAGGGAAATCAAGCCCTGGGATTAAAGTCTATGGGTCAAAACGTGGAACCCCCAAAAGGGTGGGCTCGTCTTCTTTCAGGATTCAGATCCCCCAAAATGGCGCAACGGGTTTTCCTGTTTAAAAAACCACGGGTAATTTCCCCCCCCCCCAAAAAAAACAAACACAAAAAACAAAAACAAAACAAAAAACAAAATTACCCCAAAAAAACCATGAATCCACGGGAACCCCAAAAAAGACGGAAACCACCCACGTCCAAGAACTTTTCTTCGGGAGCACGGGCCAGGACGATGGCCGCGTTCTGGACACCTCCAACCCAGTGGGCTTCGTCGGGGCGCTGGTGGTGAGTCTTGCGGTGCTGCCTTACTTGGCGCCTTGAGAGAGGACGTGGGAAAGCGGGGAGAAACACGGGAAAGATCTAGGGCCCCTAAATATGCGCCTGTCTTTTTTTAGGGGACCCGCCCCCCCCCTCCCCCAAAGAAAAAGAAAGAAGAAGAGGTGGTTGTCCTGCCGGTTTCCCTTAAAACTCACAAACAAGGGGTACCCTCAAACAAAGACTATACCCATACGTTGCTGTTGTAAGGCCCACCTTGTTGGCCCATTTTTAAGGTGAGTCTCCATTTTTTTTCCGGCGAATTCCCGGAAACCGTTTCATGAAGAGGCAGTGTCCAATTCGCCAGGTTTTCTGAAAATTCGGCTTTTACACTGATGCCATGGGTTTGGTTACGGGTCCCTTGATTTTCCTAGGCATTTTAAGCATCACATGGTCGATTTTGAGTTGGAATGAGTTGACTTGCGGCAATGCGAATGAAGGGGAAAGAGAACAACACTTTTTTGCTTTCAACGACTTAAGCCCAGGGATGCATTTGTTTGCACCTGGCGTAGTTCCTAGTTTGACATTGACACATGCGAATTAGTGACCCGGGTTTACTTTTCGTAATCTCTTTTTCCATACAACGGAGCCCCCAGCAACAGGCTTGGAGACGAATCATGTTTCATAAGGAGCCTTCGCGCTTGCTCCTTGGCTTGCTGTGGGTATTCCAATGGTCCGCTTTGCCCAGTATATGGACTTTCAACTGAGTCCTTCACTGTTTCGGGTTGGAACCGCATTCATTAAGAGCGATCTACGATCATCGCCATCGTCTCTAGTCACTCGGATCCTTTTTCCAAGATCCAGGTTCATGAGATTTGCGATTCCGAAGGGATATTCTTCCTGGGGGATATTGCAAGCCCGTACATGCAAGTCAAGTGCCAGATTCCGGGGCCTCACTTCGGGGATCAATTGCTCCGTTTTCGGAATGCAACAAGAGGTTTGCTGCAATCCATGTATGACCAGGGTCCACTATTGGATGTTCCGAGCGCGCCTTCGTCCTTTTGCGCCTGAGATGCGTATCAATTCGGCCGGGTGCAGCGGTTCCGAGCTGGTTCCGAGGTGTTGAGCATTTACAGTGCCGTGCAGTTGGCGACCACTGGTCAGGCCGGCCCGAGTCGGAGGTCAGCGAATAGGAACAGGAAACCCTAGTTGATGAGTAGCGATGCCTTTGGAGGGCGTCCTGCGCTTGCGGGGAATATCCCTTGAGCAGTCCTTAGGTTGCTGTATCCAGGATTATCGTGCCAAGTTTTTAGTATGTTCATTTGCGATGGCGGCCCAATGTTGAGTGTATCACTCTGTTGTACAATGAAGTTGCTTGCTGACTCAATGGCTGGTGCTGCACTTTACCAAGTCAAATCACAATGCCTGCAGACATTGCTCCGATCCTCTTGCCCTCGCACACAACCAGTTCTACGCAAGCCCTCGCACTACATTGCGAGCAAGCGAAGCTCGCTTTTTTACCAGCTTCGCTTGTACGCCTTCTAACCCGTCGCATGATTGCTTAGGGAACAATGTGGCATGTGGTCCTAAGCACCCCTTAATATGTTGCTATGCATGAGCTAACTGTGATACTGTGGATGGACAAAATCCTGCACCACATTGAAACCATGGGAAACCATTGTTTGTTGGTATTCGCAGGGGAATCACCATTCCAGGGTTTCTCAGGTGGTGCAGGATTTTGTCCATCCACAGTAGTGCGCAGTGACTCGTGTGGCAAACCGTCGTCATGACCCTACGCCGCCTTTCCAAAAAAAGAAACCTGTTGGGGCCAAAGAATCGCCTGTTTGCAATGGTTTTTGCCACGGCCTGGGATTTTTTTGGGGCATTCCGCCTTGGGCCATTTGATGCCTTATCAATTTGGACCATGGATTGCTTCCCAAGCGGCGTCATCCAAAGGTGCAACATGCAGCCCTGGGATTCTGGTTGAGTACCAACCCGTTATCGCCCGATATGTGAACCTCACTGCATGCACAGGCGGAGCCTTTCCTGCCCGCCTCGTTGCGCTTGTCTGCCCCTCGCAAAGTGGTCCCTTAAAGAGTCGCGTCTCTTCTGCGATCACTCGGGTCGATGAGACATCTTTTGGCAAGTATTTCAACATGCAGCATCTCCTGTGCTCAGCATCGTGCGAGAACATGGGACACCCAAGAGGACTTTTTCTTGACATATTGGATCGAATCTTTGAAGTTGCATTGGTTTCGGCGTGTTTGCATGAACAATGTCCCTGCTGCTGATGTCATCAACCGTTGTTTGGCCTTACTCGAGAGATCCTTCCATCCTTCGCAAGTATGTTAATGAAGCATGGTTGTGAGGGAACGTGTCTCTCCCCCTCAAAAAAAGAAGAAGAGGAAAAGGCACACACACACACAAAACGAACACACAGACACGCTCAGGTCTCATTGCAGCTACTCTGACCTGACTTGCATCATGTACTGCTTCCAAGTACAGCTCTTTGTGAAAGCCTCGCCGAAGTCCCAAAACGAATCAAACAAACATCAACCCATGTAAGATGCTGGTATGTCTGGGTCCCTGAGTTCCTGAACTTAAAGACCATATTAGTGGAACATGGACAAGTTGTCTGACGTCTTTCGGGGCAACTCCGCTCAGTTGAAGAGAAGTACGGTTCAGTTCCACCCGTCTTGGCAAATGGAAACAGAATCTGACGCTTTTTGGGGGGGCAAATCCACTCAGTTGGAAGTGAGTTTTCGGTTTCGCGGAGCCTTCTAGCGCAGGCCTTCTTGCCGATCCTCGAGAAGAACGCGCTGTCGCCGAGCGGAGTCCTGGGGCTTGGCGAAGGCTCGAGTTAGGTCGAGTCGAGTCGAGTGGACGAGTCGGGCGTGAGTTCGAAAGTGGGGGGTCGTTACTTCTTGTTTCATGGTGGCTGGGGAGGGAGAAAACCCAAACACGCCACTAACAAGTCATAAGGACAGAATTGGGCTCCCTCCCCACCCCCTTCCCCCTCCCCCTTCATTGAAGGGGCAAAGGGACCTCCGAGGGTCCAAGATGCTTAGGGCAGCAAGTGTTCACCGCAGGCGAAAGTAAAACCAGCTTCCCCCCTCCCCCCCCACCCCACCTTCCCCATCCATCCCCACATATCCCCACCATCCCCACCATGCCCATCCCACCTTCCCCCGACCCACCGCGTCATCCCCCCACCATACTTCCTCCCAACATCCCACCATTCCCACGGATCCTAGCCGAAACCAGCGGAAGAACTTGCTTGGCCGCACTGATCCCAAGAGACGAGGCCAAGTTCCCGGAGGACACCGACCGTCACCACCCACCTAATCCTCCTCATCCCCATTCCCCCCACCATTTCCCCCACCAAAACGAACCCCCCCCCCACCCGAAACCGAAATCCCCCCCACCCGAAACCGAAATTCGAAATCCCCCACCGAAACCAACATGGGGCCACCGAAGCCGATACCCCATGAAACAACAAGTAAAGAAACCCCACTTCGGAACGCACGTCCCAGGTCCACCCCTTCTCGACTTGCCCGAAAAAAAAGCCTTCAGATGCTCCCCACCGTTTCCCCCACCAAAATCCCCCAAACGAAAACCCCCCACCCCCACCCAAAATAAACCTGAAAAAATCCAAATCCCCCACCAAAACCCACATCCCCCCACCCCATTCCCCCTTTAAAGAATCCCCCACCCAAAACCCGAAAAAAATCCAACTCCCCCACCAAAACCCACATTCCCCCCCCCCGATTCTCCCCTTGAAAGAATCCCGAGCCTACGCCCGTGAGGGGTGGGCGTGGTGGTGACCTTTGGCGTGGTGCTCTGGAGCGCCCTCTCGGTTGTGCTACGCTTCCGGGGCCTCCCCGAGGGCCCCTTCGGCGTGCTGGGCCTCACACAGACCTTGTCCTACGCCGGGCGCCCGAAGAAAGCCGGGGGGAAAAAAAAGCGGTGTCTTGGGGGGCCATGTTTTTTTTTTTGTTAGGGGGTTTGAATGCATTGGTTTAATGGGAAATCAAAAGGCACCCGAAGAAGAAAAAATACAGGGGGGGTTAAGAAAACGCGGTCTCTTGAGGGGCCACCAGACGTCTTTTTTGTTAGGGGTTTCATGAACGGTTTAAAGGCAAATCAAAGGGAGACGAACACCCTTTCGATTGTGGTGGGGTTCCCAACTTTTATAGGGGTTTAAAGGGAAATCAAAAGGAAACGGGTCCCTCCACTTTGGCTGGGGGGGACCCCAATTTTGAATTTTGGTGTGGGGTTAAAAGGGAAACCGAAAGCACACCGCCCATTTTGTATTTGTTGTCCCTTCCTGGGACTTTAGAAGGTTTGGGAAGATCATGGGTGGCAGCCAAAAGGTGGGACTACTTCTGACCAGTACACTCGATCGGAAGTGAGGGTCTATAGGAGAGCTGCCAAACAAAATTTCACCGTACCGCAATTTGTTCAAGGATCTCGTCGAGCAGGAGAGGGAATGTGTTGTAATGACCCCTCTAAACCCTCCCTTGGTTTCCTTTAAGGGAATCCCCGAAACGTTTCATTCGGTCTTCTCCTACCTATCGTACCAGCAAGTCTTTTTGGGGCTTAAAGGGGCAGGCGGGTATGTGTCCTTGGAACCTTGCTAGTTTGGGGGTAAGGTGGGGCTTTCACAAAATTTGCTGGTTTCTGGGAACATCTCCTGATGGCTTTGCTGGGCAAGCTTGAATTGCCTTTGCTTGAGAAACTGAGTGAACGCAACTGTTAAAGTGGCTGGTTTTGGACGAGCAACCGAGCAGGGTATACCCAGTTGCCCACTTACAAACGAGCCAAAGGATCTTAGTCAGGGGTTGCGAAAAACACATGGCCGCGAAGTATGAAGAGTGCTGTCGTATAGCAAGCCATCACAATGCACATTATGAGTACAGCCCTAGACTTTTTGTACAGCAAGCCGGTTTCCGTGATGCGCCAACGCCCTCAAGCCAGCACGAGGCTCGCACACTCCGAGCTCTTGCCCCAAACATCAGACATTGACAGACAGACACACACACACACACCCACCCACCCACCCACCCACCCACCCACCCACCCACCCACCCACCCACGCACGCACGCACGCACGCACGCACGCACGCACGCACGCACGCACACACACACACACACACACACAGAGCCGCAACTGGAACAAACCACCCACCAACTGGTACGACGTGTTTTTGTCAATGAAATGTATGTGGGTATGAGTTAAATCGGGGGACCTCGAACATGGTGTTTGGTTTGCCCTCAAAGCTGGTGTGTGTTTTTTTTACATAATATGGTGGATCCCTTTTTGGTTGGTATTTGAAGGGAACTAAAAGGAAGCAGCCCATCTTAGGGGACCGATCCCTGTTGTGAGCAACCCAACCCCACTAGCCATTTTTATTTGTTGAGACGGTTCTACCTGGTTTGGGAATAAACCGCCGTGTCAGGACGAAACAAAGACTCTCTCCAAATGAGCCAGCCCCAAATTGCTTGGTTCCTTGCAGGTTGTCCTTAAACGAACACGCAAAGGGGGGTCCCCAAATGCCGTACAGATACGGCATCAAAAACGGCTCCCGGCTTATTCAAGGTTCTTGGGCGCCCTGAAGGCCGTCCTGGAACAAGGGACCAGTTCTTTGGTGGGTTCCATGGCAACGACCAAAGGCTGAGGCCACAAAAACGCCTCCCGTCTCCCTGGGTCTTTGTCTCTTTAACAAGGGGTGCCAATTGTTTGTTGGGGGTTTAAAAAGACACCTAAAGGAAACTGTTTTTGTTTAGTAGGTACCATACCAAGGATTGTAAAGGTTCAACCAACGTCAGGCATGTCAGTTTCCTTTTGGTACTCATGGTGCGATTACCTACATAGCTTGTTGGAGATCCAAGTCGGTATGGGTGAAATTGAAGCCACCTGGATACTGCGGGTGTTAGTCCTTGGGTACATTTACCGATCGGGCAACCCTTTTTGGGATTTACAAGTTACCTTACTTTTGAGCGCCACAGCCAGGTGAGGATAGCCAGTTTAGTTGGGTTCCCCAATCTTATCTTTGGTGCATTTTGCTTGGGTTTGTTAGGACTTTATTTTTTTTGCCAACTAATGGGTTTTCCATTAAACCACTAAAAGTTAAACTTTTCGCAGGGGAGCGGAAAGCAACCGAGTTCTCGTTTCGAGGTGGCTGCAGTGATCTTTGCGATCGGGGCCTTTCTCAACGGCCTCGGGGAGGAGTCGGAAAAAAGGGGTCGAGCCGGAGAGCGGTAAAATGAGCCAATGTAAATCCCCAGAAATGGAATCCAATTCTTAGTCTTTGGGTTTTGGGCAGTAAAGTAGGTCCATTAAACAAAACAGTGTTTGAGTGTTTGGGTGTTGGGGAGTAAAAGTCGCGTTTTGCTTTGTGAAGGAACCCAAGCAAAGTGGTTGGCAGAACTATCAGTGTTCCATTGGTACCAATTCCCAAACTTTGGTTTTGGACAATGCGTGCAGCCATATGATCATTGGGGTCCTTTGGTTTTGCAGTGTAGGAGATTCCCATCAACAGAGTGGAATCCTGGGACGCACTCTGGGGTCCTTTGGAAGGGGAATCCCAAAGGCCTGTCGAAATGGAATATTGTGGGTCAGACCAAACCCAGAGGGAAAACCAAAGAAAAACACAAAAAAGAACCGCCCGTCAAAGGAAACACTGAAAGACTCTGGCTGATGCAACCCCGAGTTCCTGCACTTTCTAAACTTTGGGAAGACCATTTTTGGAAGAAAAAACACATGCTGTCACATTTGTCTTGCCCACTCCACTTGAGCGGATGTGAGTTTCAGTGGACGTTTGCCCTCGGGATTCTCCTCAGATGTTTCTTTTTTCTGTGAGGTCGGCTTTCCGTTGGCCCCCCGTCAAAGTGGACGAAATCCACTCCACGTACCAGTTGGTAGGAGGTGTATCCTGGATAGAAGGCCTTGGGCATTTGGGTGTGGCTCAAAATTAAACGATCGGAGGGGCAAACCGCAGGTTTTGGGTTTCCAGTTTCCACCCAGCCTTCCATTTTGGACTTCCGGCTTTTTGGTTGCCACAGCCATTTCAACGGGGGAAGGTACCAAGCTCCAAACTAAGCTCCAAACCACCAGGCCCAGCGCTTTCTCCAAACCGGGCCCGCAAGAGGCGATGGGACATGTTCAGCTGAGCCCAGTTCCATTTCCCAACCCAGGCTGCACCCTTCACCCTTCAAAACCAAGCTGGCAGGAGGGAATGGACCTCTTGGAATGAACCTCTTGAAAGGAAACCAGTTGGATGGTTTCTTGGGGTCATTCCCCATTCCCCTATCGCGCCAGCAAGGTTATCGCAGAGCGATGGGTGAAATGTCCATTTTTTTCAAGTTGGCAAGGTGGTCGCCCCAAAATGATGGTTGGGGAAACTTCCCTTTCTTAGCTGGCAATTTTGAGGGTTGATTGTTGACCATCCTCTAATAGTCTAAGGCTACCTTCCATCTCCATTCTTTCCAGGGATCCTTCTGTCTAGAACACCTCCCAACGAAAACGGATCCGTTTTGTGAAAAGAACGATGGTTGAAAATAATGGACAAGGAATCCGCCCCCAAGACATCGATCCTTTCCACATTTTGCCATTGGCAATGATCCCATGAAAGGATCCCAGGTGATATGATCCCTTGACCTAGGGTACTTTTTCAGAATAGCTTCCCTTCTGTGTTTATCTTCTTTTTTGTTTTTCTTGCTTTTTTGGAGTCCCCATTGCTTTCCACCAGCCATGCAACAAATACATAGTTCATTTTTTGCGGGGGTCGTAATTCCCGGGATGGTCCGTTTTCTTTTAGGACAATCCGGTGAAGGGCCTTGAGCTTGCCAAGCTGAACTCCGGGAAGCAGTTGGAGCAAGTGGTGCCACGCCTCAGACACCCCAGACGCCAGGGCCAGCAACCGCCTGCCCCCCGCCTTTAGGTGCCCCAGCTAGGTGCCCTACCCTTTAGGGTTCCCCTGCTAACTGGGTAGACTGGGCAAGGGCAGCTAGCACCAGAAAAGACCTACCGGGTATGGGTCAAGTTGAAACCACCAGGCTACCTGCCGAATTTTGATTTTGGAGTCCTGTACATTTACCGATCGGGCAACCCTTTTTTGGATTTACAAGTTACCCTTCAAAGGCTGAGAGCAAGATGATTTTTTGCGGCATGGGTCAGAATTCAGCCACCAGGATATGGACCACTGGTTTTAGTCCATGTTTCCACTTACAAGGTAACCACATTTTGGGGGTTACGCCACAGCCATTTGGAGAAGAGCTGACAGAGACCCTGTGGGTTGAAGCGGACTAATCGCATGTGATGGTTCGTGTGTGTCAGGATTCGGACCCCGAAACCGGGGTTCGTGCTTTCCTTTGGGTTTTCCTTAGCCCTTAGCAAGGGCTCTCAACCCTCCAATTTTCAGAAAAACACCTACCTGGACCGAGCCTCAAACTATGCGTGAAGATGGAAAAAAATCGCCCCACAATGCTGGGGCAAAAAAAACAATTTTTAAGGGAGTGTGGAAAATCCAGACCCAAAGTGCCAACATCGAGAGAAGCCGAGCCCGAGCCGTCCAGTCTTTTGGCGCTGAAGGCATCCAAGGGCGGCAAGCTGCTGTCCCGAGCCGAGCAGGAGGCGCGGGAGAGCGGAGCCATGAGACAGATGTGGTGCAAGGCTCGAGAAAAGAAGGGGCTCACGCATGAACCTTGCGAGTCTTCCATTTGCTGAATTGGATATTGAGTGTGCCTTTGGTTTTGAAGGGAATCGAATTCACCAGTGGACATAATGGTTGTTCACGTTGTTTTTTTGTTGTCCGAAGGGGGCGAGAACACTTAAACGGAAGGAGTCCTTCAGATACATACTTTGACCATGGCATTGGGCCCACAACGGCTTGCTTCTGTTTCTGATTTTTGAGATGTGGGTGCGTGTCTCTTTTTTAGGGGATCCCCCCCCTCCAAAGAAAAACAACTTGGTTTCCCTAAAAACACGAAGTCCCAACCAAACAACCCCTGCAAAACCACCCAGAAAGTACCACCAAAAAAACTGTAAATTTACCCACCAAATGTTCGTCGACACGTGTTTTTTTTTGCAAGCAGGTGGCGAAGATCACTGCGGAGCCCCGGGCGGAGCTGGAAGCCAAGCTGAAGGAGGTGGAGGACGAGAAGGGCGGCTGCAAAAATTAAACGGCCATGCCCTTTCTCTTGGGGGGTGCGGCTGCAGGGGAACCATCTGGCTGCTTTAATGGCTGCAAACAGCTTTTTGGGTGGAACCCCTGCAGGGGAATCATAGTCTAGGGGCTGGGTTGATCTCTTTTCCATTCTTGTCAGCCATGGTTCTTTTCAAAAGCCAGCCATTTCCCCAGGGTGTTTGGTGGTATGTGTTTTTTTGTGGGTGGGAAACCACTGCAGAATCATATCATAGGGTTTCTTAGGTGGAGGATTTCGTCCATCAGTATGTGACGCCTGGTCAGTTTTTTTTTGGGGGGAATCAGACCCCCGAAAATGGCAAAGCGGCTTTGCTGTTGGTTTTTGCTTTAAAACTACCCAAAAAGGGTTTCCCGCAGAAGAAGACACCCAAATGAATCGCCCTCCCCCACTCAGGTAGCCCTTAGTTAGGTGGTTCGGGGATTCGAACCTGTGGATCCAGGCCACCAACTGGAGAGAAGCTGACCCTGGGCGGTGGCCTTTGGGGATTCTTTTCAAAAGGATAGGTCTATTTACAGGAAACCCAGCGATCCTGAAAGAAAGGTAGAAGCCCTCTGAGAATCTGTTCAAAGAAACTTTCGGGGGGATGAATGAACCCCTTCCTGTTTGCGGACTGTGGCCCTTTTTTTTTCTGAGGCGACAATTCTTGTGGAATAGTATGTTTGGTTGGAAGCCGTTTTGATTGGTCGGGGCGTTGCAAGGGAATCGCAAGCGGATTGGTGCCTTGCTCGTGTTTGCGGGGACTCAGTGTACCATCCCCTTTGCAACTAGCATGAAGTGCTTGTTTCGACCTGCGTGCTTGTCGGGCCCTGCGGTTCGTGTGGTGAATTCTGGTGACAACACCGTTTGTGCGTGTCTTTTCCTGAGGGTGCTTCTGTTGTGTTGCTGTTAAAGGGAAACCAACAAAAAACACACCCATGTCGGGGAGATTGCGACACACCCATTATTTTTGGTTTTTTAAACTTAATCAACTGCTGCTGTGAGCTGGTTAGAAGGCAGCAAGCGCAAGGAGCGGAGCACGAAACCATGCGCACCAGTGTCAACCTGAACCAGCATGCCTGAAAGAACTGGGGACTTGGTAGCCCTAAGGGCAGCCAAGAGGAAGCCCATTTGTATGATGCCGATGTTTTAGCACATGCCCAACCCAAATGCTGACACTGGACATTGGCCCAACTGCCCCTTCCAGGAGAAAGCTGGCGTGGCTTCGGTTGCATCGGACAGCGAGCTGCCATTTTGGCTGTGGCTCAAAGAAGTGGTACCAAAATTTGGCACTTGGGTACATGGAACCAAAGACTAAAGCCTGCGTAGCCGTAGCTCTTTAAATTCGAGCCAGACCCATTTTCCGCGCAGAGAAGCCGGCTGTGGGTTTCTGTTGGCCGGGCTTGAAGCTGCGCTTCGCACTCATTGGTGGAGCCCGGTGGTTTAGTGATGCAAGAGCCAGGGATTCAAATCCAGATCCAAATCACTAATCCAAGCCGCAGACGGGTTACCTGAGATACTCAGCTTGTTGGATAAGTTGATAGATCCCCAGGCAATCACAAGATTGACTGCTCCTTAAAGTGTTGATCCACTTCCGTCTGAAATGGATCGTTTTTTTTGTTTTTTGTTTCTCCCCCGTTGTTGGTTTTAAAGGGAGCCCTGGTTTCTGATTCGATTCCCCAACGTAAATACCAACAAATACAGGTTTCAACCACGTTGTCAAAGTGCGAAATGGTTTTCGTTTTCCATCCACAGTATGTGTGCATTTTCCAGGGCAATTGGAAGCCCGTAGTTTTGGGGAGATCGCCTGTTCGTGGCTTCTTGGCATTGGAAAGTCTCCGTGGAACATGCTTACTCCGAAATGAAGCAAGCTCAGCGCTCGCGAGCCATTCTACACTAAGATGTACTTGAACGTAGCGAGGGCAGATCGTCAGACGTGCTCAAGCCTAGCAAAGCTGGACCCATCAGTGTAAGCATGGTCTGAAAACAATATAGTTCTTTCTGCCAAGATTTGGCCACCCCCAAATACAATCGAATGGAAGCTCATTTCACCCACCAGGTCCCCCAGTAGCGCCCTTTTACCCTTTTTTTGGGGCAGGGTTCCCCTACTAAAATAGACAAAACCGAAAAAAGTTGGTACCCTTATTCTGACCTCTCAAATCTGGAGGATTTGGCCCATTTCGTGGAGGAACCCCTTTCTTCCGGCTTTCGTGGTGTCCTCGGGGCCGAATGAATTTTCCTTGGCGGAGGTCGACGTGAAGCTTCCAGACATCAAGCTTCCTGACGTGAAACTCCCAGACGTCACGCTGCCGAAGATGCCGGACGTGAAGCTGCCCGAGGTGAAGACTCCGGATGTGTCATGACTGGAAGGAGTGGGATGCCCGGAGCGCATGATTTCCGTCTATATTTTCTGAGGCGGTTTGTAGGTAAAAATGGCCTGGATGTTGTCCCAGCAAATGCCACGGAAAAATAATTGTCAGCTGGGCGGAACCTTTGGGCTTGCTCAGCAGGGGAAGCCGACAGCCCGTATTCTGCTCGGCTCACTTTGGGAAGATCCATGTTACAGAGGTTTGAGCCGATACCAAGTCGTCCTTTTGGCCGCCAAACATGGGCCGCTTATTCCATACCTGACCACGATGCAGGCACCGCACGCGCGCCGTGCTGAGTCTCTTATCTTGTTGGTTTGCTTGCTTACGTTTCATTGGCAACCTGCAGTTGTGAACCGGCAGGAGTCAAAAGCAATTGGTGGCTTTTGACAACCATAATGTGGCTTT
>CAUJNA010003415.1:585282-621839 GCA_963377175.1 Effrenium voratum
CTTATGGTTGTCGTTGGGAAGCATTTTACATTTTTGCTTATTGTGGTTTAGTGGGAACTCCCCACTTAGCTGCTAAAATTTAAATTTTTGCTCCCCAAACCCAACGTCAACCAAGAGCTTGTCAGGCAGCCCCACCAGCCTCCTCGGTGACACCCACTCCAAAGGCGGGATGGGCAGGCGACGGGTCGGGCAAACACCACAGCGCCTTATAGGCGCAGACGCTAGCGAAGCATATCGTGTTGGCCTTGAGAATGCTTCAATTCCCTTTCAGGGCATGAATTCATGAGATGGACGCTTTGGGGCATCTGTGAATCGTGTGCCACAATCCTGTGCTGACAATACAATGCAGCACGTTCCTTTTGTGCATTTGTACAAAAGGCGTCTTTTTTTTTTAAACGAAGCATAGAACTGGTGGGCCCAGGCATGTTTCAAACTGGCTTGGTTGTCAGGCATTGAACCTGGCTCAGCCGTCAGGCAGCCGAGGGCGACTTGTTCGACTGAGCATTTGACTCGCCATCGAGGAGATAGGGCAGACGGTGGGAAGACATCGGGTGACCCATGTTTTTCTCATGCTAAGCAAATCCTTCCTCCTGAAGTCCTACTTACCGCAAAGTATTGGTTGTGGTTGTCAAAATTAAACCCCCAGGAATTGGACAGGTTGCAGTCCATGTTTCCATTTACCAGGGCAACCCATTTTGGGTGCATATTTGTGACCCACAACCAAATGTTCACTCTGATTTACACAGCCTCTCCTCCACATGGCGGCATCGTCGTGCAAACCCAATTTTTACCGAGTCTGCTGGCCCACCCCCTAATTAAGTCGGCCCTCTTCTTCCTGTTTGGCCAGTCGTTTCCTGTTTGGCGGAGTTTGACCAGCGCGCAGGAAACTGAGTGTTGGCCAATAATACGACTGCAATGGGAAAGAGACATGAAGTTCTATTTTAGAAAGGGCCATTATGGCTTACGCAAACATTGGAATCGAAACCGTTGAGGTAGGATGCGTTTGCCACTGCCAGGACGAAGCCAGCAACACAAACACATTTCATAGCGGGCATGAATCCACACATTCCGCTAGTTGCCATCTAGCAATTTCAAGTGGCCTTGCAATAGGGTGATGCCATCTCAGATGTTTTTGGTTTCATGATAGGCGTGAGAGGCACCCCTCACGTCAGGCTTGTGATGTTTGTCTACTTCACCTGCAGCTTCATCTTGACTGACGTTGAACGGCATGTTGAATGTTTGTTTTCCAAGATGTCGGTTGGGAAATTGCCGAGCCCAACACACATTCGTTGCACATATCGCGTTCGTCTTCAGCATGTAGCCGCATCACCGCAGGATTTGATGCCAATGATTAGGATGCGGGCACGATGGCCCTTGATCCAACGGCGCCGAACTTTAACATTCACTGGACACTGTGTGATCCCGGAAGAGATGTTGACCATGAAAGCGCAAGGCCTTGGAGGTATTTGTTCATCCTTCCTTCCACGACGCTCAAGAGAAGAATTCCCAAAAGTCGCAGATGCAACGCCAAAAATAAGAACAGACACGAAAAGCGGATGAAGGGTTCACACAGAGTCCTTGTTTGGGCGTCCGAAGGCCTCGAATATTTGTTAGTCCAAAGGATTCGATTTCGTAAGGATCCAAAAGCCATCCTCAGAGAGCACTCTGCGACGACTGCGGGGCAGGGAGAGCCTTACATGGTGCGAATCACAGGGACTGCGGGGAGGGGGAGCCTTGCATGTTGTGGGGGGGGAATGCATTCAGAGATGAAGGATTCGTTGGCAGCGGTTCTTATGACCAGAGGCAAGTCGCAAGACTCCGCGGACTGGCCGCTTGCCCCGATCGATTTTTTCAATCGCCGCTGCAAGCAGAAGGCGAAGGGCAAAAGCGCACTGCCTGAGCGCGATTTTGCAGGAGACCAGCTTTTTACCCGGCTGGATATGAGAAGGGACAAGCTTAGCAGTCAATGATATGATTGGTTGATTTAGCCACACTCTTTTAGTTGTAGCAGTTCGAACCACGACTGGACTGCAGCATAGTCGAGTTGAGTGAATGGCCATGCAGCTCCCAAGTTCTTGCCAGCCACATTTTGGGGGGTCAGGGCACAGCCCCAGATCGACCATGGACTTAGTCCCAGGCAAATCGTCTTGTGGAAAGCCTCCCACAGATGGACTCCTTTGGCTTGGGTCGAGGAGTTGTTCGGTACGGTGCAGGTTCCAATTCGAAGGGACCTATCAGAGTCCATCTGAGAAAGGTGGGAGGGGTTGTTCCGACAGTCATGTTACTTGGCCATGGGTCACAACCCAAATCCTACCCCCAGTGAACATCCGATTCAATCCCCACTGAAATAGGTTCTGAAATGGGTGGTGCACCCACCCCAAAATGGTACCATTGGTTTTGAACCACAGCCACTTGGTCGTGTCGAGTGAGCGGCTACGCGGCTACGCGGCTACATGGCAGGCATTGGCTCGGCTTATAGCTTGCTCAGCTGGATGTCTACCGGCTATGGCGCTGACTCAATGGCTTGCGCTGCTGTCGATCTGCCGTGGCTACAAAATTGGCATCGCCACTTGGTTGCTTTCCCCCAGCACTAGAGTAACAGGTGTCATGCTGTTTTCTTGCGTACTGCTCGACACAATCAAGCTTGCACACTTCAGACCTTGAACCCTGTTGGCACTCATTGGTCAGACGTGTTTATTATATTTCCTGACTTTGGAAGCTTTCTGAATGCTAGTATTTCGCAGACATTTGCATTTCAGCAGCCTGCACCCATCGCGAGTTTCCTCCCGGCACGCTGCAAAAGCGCACGTCACGACCCATTGAGCAGTGATGTCGAGTCGGGCTACAGCTTCTTGCTGAGGCATTTTCCACGGTCACCCAGCTCAGCAACGCAAAACACGTGTCCAGCTGGCAAAAGATATTCAACACATCCCAGTCATTGTGTGCAACAACTGCCGGCTGTGTAACAATTGTTACATGCTGCGCCCGCTGTAAATTGAACGATGCAAGACCCGCTGAGTGTTTTTTTTCCACTCATTTGCACTGCCCCCTCCTCCGCATCCCTGCACATGTGGTGACAGAGGCAACACGAGAGCATCCTTCTTGCACATCCCAGGTAACGATGCACGACGAAGCCGTTATGTCCTACGCAAACATGACGTCTTTAGCAAATCAAAGGCCGATGATGGAGCACCGTTTGTCGATGGCGTTTCTTTGGTGCATTTTGCTTGGATGTTGGGACTTTAGCTTTTTGCCAACTAATGGATTTTCCATCAAACCACGAAAAGTTGAACTTTTCGCAGGTGAGCAGAAAGCAACCGAGTTTTTGTTTGCTTTCGTCTGCTAGTTCGCGTTTCCACTTGTATCATCGAGCGAGATTGTTGGGAAGACCAGCATGGCGTGTGAGTCAAGATTTGGGCTCTTTGAGGATATTCCAGCTTGGTGTCGTCTCCAAGGAAAAGCACAGGGACATGAACCTACTACGGGAAGCTTCCCCATTTCAGGGATCCTGCTTTCAGGAAACCATGAAACACCCAGCGGAAACAACAGGCTGTCTTTAGCGAACAATGTCAGTTGTTCAAAGACAACCTTTTGACTTTTGGTTTTCCCTTTTTGGTATACTTTTAGTAGAGGGTCCCCAAAGGTTAACCTTTTATTTCCAGGTCCTTTGGGCAAGTGGGATGGGGAATCAACCCCTAGAAACCCGTTCAGTGTCCCGGATTTGTTTCCCAGGGTCGGGGAGCCGCTTGTGTTTGGAGCTGGAGATTGGCATATTGGGCAAACCCGAGTCGCATGGGGCGTTTCTTGTTTGCTCGGTCCCCTTTGTGGTTGGCTGCAAAGGGAAACTTAAAGGAAAGCCGTTGCGCCGTTTTAGGGTCCAACCTTGAACAAGGCGAGCCTCCCAAGTAGATTATTATATATGTATATATGCTGCACAAAGCATGCACTTGGATATGTGCCAACTAGGGACCCTTTCAAATGGCTATTTGAAACTGTGAGCCCATTTTGATGTGGACTGGTAACCTTGCTTGCATTCAGCCGTAGGGGGGCCGCCTCCCTCATTTCCAATACGTTGCACCAGCCAAATACCGTTTTGGATCAAGTGCGATAACATAATTGCAACACTCATGGTACTGCAAGGGAGTCTAGATGTCTCAGGGATCAGCGCAACAAAATCTTCTTTTCGGGTTTGTTCATGGCTAGGCACTGACACATGCATGTGCCCCCCGCGTTCATTGCCAGGTACGCTGATCGACATGGATACGGCTTTCACGCCTTGAACCACACCATTGACACACTGCGGGTTCCACATTGGACGAAGATCTATGCCATGCTGTTCCTTGCCATTGCAGCTGAATGTGACGACTTTGTATGTGCTTCTTTTGGGTGCAGTTGCATGTTTCTCTCATGTCGTGGCCTGTGTCACGCATGCTTTGCTACAGGCAGTGGATAGGTGAGTCAGTTTTCAGCTTAGGTCCAACAATGGCTAGGGTCATGGCGAGTGCTATGTGACCCCTTCCAAACCCATTCGGAGGTTTTCCATTGGAATCCCTTGGCGGACCCTTGTGCCCTGAATTTACTTTTGCCAGGGTTGCATTTCAATTTTCATTTCGAAGGGAACGTACGGTTAACGGCACTCTCTTTCCTTTGCCCCTGCAGCTTCTCAGGATCCATATGGCGGACTATGACTTCGTCTTCTGGATCGATGCCGATGCCATGTTCTATGAACAGAGCTTGCGTCTGGAAGAGGTGCTTCAAGTCGACGAACACCCCGAGGCAACGGAGCGTTCACCGCAAAGGGCGGTGAGGTTTAGCGGTTTGCCTGACTTGAAACAAATGGAGGGTGGGAGGAGCCTTTTTTTGTAGCCGGCAATTTTGACGCTTCAACTTCTACTTCAATAGGTCATTCCGAGAAAGGGGGCTCACCTGACTTGAAACAAATGGAGGGTGGGAGCTTTTTTTTGTAGCCGGCAATTTTGACGCATCAATTTCTACTTCAATAGGTCATTCCGAGAAAGGGGGCTCACCTGACTTGAAACAAATGCAGTGTGGGAGCCTTTTTTTGTAGCCGGCAATTTTGACGCATCAATTTCTACTTCAATAGGTCATTCCGAGAAAGGGGGCTTACCTGACTTGAAACAAATGGAGGGTGGGAGTTTTTTTTTGTAGCCGGCAATTTTGACGCATCAATTTCTACTTCAATAGGTCATTCCGAGAAAGGGGGCTCACCTGACTTGAAGCAAATGGAGGGTGGGAGCTTTTTTTTGTAGCCGGCATTTTTGACGCTCCCGTTTCGAGGTCTTAGGTCATTCCCCCGAAAAAGGGCTGGCTCTAGATTGAGCTGGCCAGTTCCTGTGGCCAAGAACCTTTGGAATGGTTGGCTTCCATTTGCTTAAGAATATGTGCTTGGTCCCCCAGCGATTGGTGCCCTCTCTCACCCCTTTTTCGGTTGGGAGGGTTCCCCTAAAATAGACTACAGCAAAAAGTTGGCACCCTTATTCTAACCTCTCTACTGGAGGACCTAGATATGTGTTATTCTCCCTTTGTTGGTTTTCAAGGGAATCTATCACTACTGCACATGTTTTTTGTTTATGTCTCCCAGGGGGCTTGAGCAAAAGTTGGGTGGCATACTTGCACAGAGAGCAATAACGGACAGTGCATCACAGCAGCTCCTGGGGTTTCAACACACACGACTCCTGTTGACGAGTACGCAACTGCAGTTGATGAGATGCAAACCACATCAACCTGGACTCCTGAGAAACGTGAGGCACGGCACATAATTCAAGAAGGAAGATTCCGACTTGATTAGCTTGCGCTTCTGTGGAGAGAACTATGCGATTGCCGTCCACGCATTGCCTGAGACAACCTGTTTTGCATCATTTGTGTTGCGTTGGCATGGGAGAGGATGGACCGAATGTCAGCATGTTGGTAATATTGTGTGTTCCCAAGATAACCCGTGGATGTGTTTTGTTCCCCTAAGCATTCTGGGCCCTCAAAAAGGCCCTGGACATGAGGCCCAACACCTTCCAAAGGAGGTCCGTTGCCCCCTTCAATGGAGGGTCCCTTCTGATCCTTAGGGTCATAAGAGGGGCTTGCCAGAGGCGCAGATCTGGGCGCAAGATATTTGGCCAGACTATCCTTCGATTCATCGCAAAGAACTGATGGATGGAGCCACGGTGCCTCGCTGAGATCTGGCCGGATAGGTCACGACTTGAAGTTGCCCAGTGGTGCCCTTGTTTCCTTTTTTGGGGAAGGGTTCCCCTTTACAGTCAACCAACCAAAAAGGATGCCCTTTTTTCCCATGGTTTACTGGGCATCTGAAGGATCTGTTGGGCATTAAAGTGCAAGGTTTAAGTATCCAGTCATGCGTGGACCCAACGTGAGAACTGCTCCTTTCCCAGACATTTTCATAAGATAGAATGGTGGGTGGGCAAATGAAGCGGCAAATCTTGTGCTGCCAGTCAACGTGCTGGCCAGGTGCAACCTGATGTAGGTCACACAAGCATTGCTCAGCAAGCTCTTGTCAGTACTGTAGATCAATTCTGGGATGGCAGGAAGAAACAACAACTAAATGTATCTTCTGTGATAGGTCCATTAGGAACCCTGGTCAGTCTTGTCCCAGGTTCTGCTGCGCAACAGCCTGTGGACACGTCAGTTTTTGGTGGAGATGTATCACTACCCTCCCTGCTTGGACGTGTTGAATTTCACGGAGCAGTGGTGCCTTACTCTGGCTTATGAGGGCGACCTGATGGGGATGCGCTCCAAGACTGTGATCTTGCCCACTCCGCGCACCTTGGGACGAGTCATCGCGTAGTTTGATTTGCCAGGTTGGTGGACGCACAGAGCGAGAGAGAAAGAGAGAGAGAGAGAGACGCAGGTGCCTGCTTCCCCTCCAGTCTGTATGGCAGGGAGCATGACGAAGGTTTGAAGTACAAGCTCTTGCCATTCAGACACTTTCTGTGATGTTCCAATTTGCTCTCACAGGAGGCAATCAGTGGCCAACACATCCCACGCAAGGTTCGAAGGTCGCAATGGCAATTTCTATCGGACCAGCTGCCGAAAACGCCCTGCCTACTGAGTTACTGCATGTCAAAGCCATAGGTGTCCTTTTTGGTTGATTTGCTCAAAAAATAGAGGCCGATTCCTGGTTTAGATGGGGCTTATGCCCCACTTGCCAGGGGAATCCATCTATTTTTTCCAGAAGGCCACCTATGTTCAACGCCCTCCGACCAAACCCCCCCCCCCGCTCCGCTTGCCACAAGGGCCGGGTTGCAACAGCTTGAGGCATCAACCACCATCGGCTTCCAGGACGCTATGAGAACAGATCTCTTTTCATTCTACACCTGGCTGGGCGATCGACCAAGGCCGGGAGGTGGTTCGTTTTCAGGAAAAAGAGGGCGTCAAGTTGGGCTTGCTTGGATGTTCCACCAACGTCAGGGAAAGTAGCTTATAACCATGGTTATAAGGGGATGATCCCAGTTACCCAAGCCATAACCATGGCTATATCCTACTTGCTAAGTTGGCTGAACATCATCTTTATGGCTATTTGGTAACAAATATTTGAACTGTTGCCTCTTGGTTGAATTTGTTTGGATTTTCCATTGGACCCCAAAAAGGTCAAACATACAATATTGTTTGCAGAGGGGTCAACAGCTTCCCCAAGAATTGGGCTGGAACACACCAGTTGGGACAGGGACAACTGTCTTTTGTTGACAGCTGGGTGTGCCTTTCTTTTTTTAAGGGCACCCCCCTAAATGCAGATGGTGAGGTAACCACGCCATGGCGTAACTATGCTGAAACAAGGGGGCGGTTTTCCTCTACCATAAACAAGGGGTACTCTTTCTTGGCTTGATGCATGCCGGTTTCATCCCCCACCACATCCAAGTGATAGGCCATAGGCGTGAGAACTGCCTTCGGGGCCTCTCGGCAGCCTGGAAAAAAGTTGCTTTTCTTAGCTTGGCAGTGGGTCAAAAATAGGGACCCAAAATGGAACCTGGGCAAATAGAACCAGGACTAAAACCTGCAGTCCTCTGGTGGTTTCATTTTGACCCATAATTACCCACTTCCTGAGTTCATGGACTCTCAACTTTTTGGGCTTGGACCATTTTGGTGGTGAATCAAAAGTTCAGACCTTTTTTTGGCCAACCCGCTCAGGTCGTGAGGGAGAGGGAATGATGCGAGTTCGGCGGATTTCGGTTGCGGTTTCGTTTCTCTCCTGAACCAGCGCCTTTTGGGAAGAAAAGTGCTTATGACAACATTGTTTGATGACTGGGCAGTGTGATTGACCGTCAAACTGCAACATGAATTCAGTTCTACAGGTTCGGTAATGTTGATAGGTAGTGGCATTCCGACATGATATTGGCTCAAGAAAAATTGACTGCCGCCCGTGCTGACATTTAGGTAAATTCCACCTTTCAACAGGTTATCAGCCGTATCGCTGGTACCTTGTACAGTCAGCTCTCACCCGCGCCGCAATGGCGTCAAGCGGCGACGGATGCCACCCTGCCATAGCAAGGATGAACGAAGCAGTGGCCAACGAATTGATCAAGGGTGGGCATCCGGAAGGGAAACCGCCATGCAATCCGTCACAGCGCTCCCGAAGCAGTTTTCCTGAGTCCGACCAAGGCGCTGCGCTTGTGCCCATCACTTCGGTCGTCCTTCCGGAGGATTCAATGGGAAGCGGAGGGGAACCTCTCGCCGGACATCAACCTAGGCAAGAGATGCACGCGCGCATGACTAAGAATGAGACTCACCTTCATCAACATCATGTGAGCGCCCCGAACATATATCAACATAGCCAGACGGTAAATGCGGTCAACACAGGTCCGAGTACGGAGGAAGTGGCTGCCTATGCTTCGGCACGCCACGACGCCATCATCAATCAGCTCCAAGCAGGCCATGTTGAGGAAAAAGGCCGACTCTATCAGGACGCGGTGAACCACATCAATGTATGCCAACAAGAGGCAATGGCGAAGGAAGGAGAGTTCAACGAGGCAAGGCAGCAGTGGGTTGCTCAACGCTTAGAAGCTGAGAAGAAGTATGAACAGCTCAAATTGATTTGGGAAGTCACCCACAACAAGCAGAAGGAGGACGCGGACAGGAGCGCTGCTGAAATGAGGGAGATTATCATGAAGCAGTCGAGGGACATTGAGGCACTACGTCATGAACTGAAATCTCGCAGTGAGCAGAGTAGTTCTTCTAATGTTCCGATTTTCGGTCTGAGGCCAAAGGCCTCTCCTGTACAGACGTTTCCTCCTCCCGGCCTGGATCTTAGTTCTAAGGTACGTATCAGGTCAGCTTCTACCGAACTCCGCCGTGATGGGCCAGGTGCCGCCGATGATCTTGACGGGGATGCCGAGGAATACGAACCGACATCTCCGGCACAGGACCCAAACGATGGTGGTGGAAATCCATCAGGCGCAGGTAAAGGCCAGAGCGGAGGCGGTGGGGAACCACCTGCCGGCGATCCCGATGATGATGATGATCATGACGACGACGATGACGACGGGAATGACGATGGGAAGAAGAGCAAGAAGGACAAGAAGAAGAAGAAGGACAAAAAGAAGAAGAGCAAGAAGGACAAAAAGAAAAAGAAGAAGAGCCACAAGAAACGAAAGGGTGGGTCTCCTTCCGACTCTCCGAGCTCTTCATCGTCCAGCTCCTCAACATCATCATCCTCATCATCATCTTCGGAGAAAGCCCGAGCGATCCGCAAGAAGCTCAACAAGATCTTGGGTAAGCAGACGACCACTGTGGACGCAGACAATGACAAACCCAAGGTCAAGGAGGCGGAGAGGATCATCATTCCCTCCTTCCCACTTCCTGAGAGTTACAGGAATTGGCGCATCAAGGTGCGGGAAGCCGTATGTGCGGCATCCGATCGCCCCGATGACGCTTTCATGTGGATCAGCAGAGTGTGGGAGCCTGCCGTTACAATCGAGGAGCTCAAAGAACCAGGTACTTTCCTCACCTTGGACGCCAAGTTGCTGTCCGCCCTCACCAACATCATTCAGGGTGACCTGGCGAGACAAGTGGACACCTTCAAGGAGGTAGAGGCGCAGAAGAGGAATCCAGTTCGTGGGAGACAAGTGCTTCTCATGGTGCGCGAGCACCTGAGCACGAACATCAAGCACGGAGCCACCTATGCCATGGAGGATCTCCTCAACGTGAGGCTCGTGAACGATAACCTCACTTCCTTCATGCGTAGCTGGGAGGGTGTCCTTGCAGGGATGAATGCCAAGACACCGGATGACTCCATGCTTGAGGCTCTGTTCTACAACCAGCTGAAGAAAAGTAAGCAAATGCAACACCATTTGAATGTCTATTTGAGCGCCTCGGAAGAGTCCGCCGATCACTCATACACCTACTTGATTGAATCTGTGAGGCAATACCTGTCTCGAGCCAGACTCGAGCGCAACCGAGAACGGGTTGCTAGGCAGAACGGGGGTAGGCCAGCCGCACCCGCCGCTGAGAGCCAACGTGTGCCTAAGGGGTTTTGCATTGCATTTGTCAAGTATGGGTCGTGTCGGCGGGACAATTGCACGTACAAGCATGAACAGCCATCGGGCGATGCCAGGGGTAGGACCCCATCAAGGGACGCTAAGCCTAAGAAGGGTAAGGGTAAAGGCCGAACGAATAGCCCAAAGGGGAAGAAAGAGTGCCGTTTCTACCCCAAGGGGAGGTGTGACCGTGGTGAAAACTGCCCATTTGCTCACATCGACCCGAAGCCGGCCGTTCCAGGGTCAAGGGAGCCATCCGCAGACAAGCATAAGAAGCAGGGAAAGGATCGGAAGCATCGCAAATCGAGCAGGGATCGTTCCAAGTCGACCTCTCGATCCACTTCCCGTGATTCGAAGGGAGAAAAGAAGAAGGGTCACAAGGGAAAGTCTTCCGGAAAGCCTTCTCCTGCTGCTGTTTGTGTGTTGGGATGCTTGCTGTCTTCCATGATGAACGCCCCTATCGCTGAGGGGAACCTCATGTCGGACTGGAAGCATGTGCCTGCCCTCCCGAGCGTGCGTTTCAGCTCGAAGGTTGAAATGAATCGGATACCAGCACATGGTGAGCAGTTTAAGATCGCGGACAAACCGCGCGTGTATTCAAAGGTCTACCCAATCGACCATCAATTTTTCCATGATGAAATCAGCATAGATGATGCTAGGCTCGGAGCAACCATGCTCGCCTTCATTGTGAGACGTGAATTGGAAGGCCATCCGACTAGATGCAAACACGAATGTGACAGCGATATCGGATGCAACCACTGCGCCCCGAGAGACATGGGCGCAAAGCCCGCGCTGGCGAGCAAGAGATTCTCTCCGAACTGTTCATGGATTATCGACACTGGGAGTGGAACAGACCTTTTTACCCGTGCGAATTGCCCCGAATATGCAATTTATAACTCAAATGACCCCGTGATGTTGATGACTGCCAATGGACCAAGTGATTCGTCAAAGCAGGCCAACATGGCCGCAGGTGACCTTGGGAACACGGATCCATACTTGTTGCCACAAACGCCATCTGTTCTCTCTGTAGGTTTGAAGTGCATGAATCAGGGTTATGACTTCATATGGTACGCGAAGGACAAGCCATTCTTTGTCAAGCCTGATGGGACGAGAATATATCTCAAAGTTCGAGATTATGTCCCGTACTACGACGTGTGGGATGGCGACTCAGCTATGGCATGTCCCGCCAAAGGCACGCCGCCAAGCCGACCGGAAGGTCAGGTCGGCAGAAGCAGCGCATCGAGTGAATCGTCATACTCCTCCTCCGAGCAAGCTGAAGATGCAGCGGGAGAGGAGTACACGCCTAGCATTGCCCCTCTAGAGGACCCTGAGGTACATGCTAGAGTTGTCGCTGAACTTCTGGCGGATGACCCCATCGAACTAAGTCAAACCAAATGAACACGCTGAGCCGATAGAGAGTAAAGATTTGGCAGGGGAAGATGTTGTAGGCAATCCCGATAAGAAGAGCCCTAGATCACTTGCAGAAGTGCCCTAAGGCAGGAAGCAGCATCACGGAAGCACCTGATGACACACCAGCCAAAGAATCCATTCTGCGAAGTGTGCAAATGCGCCAAGATGACCAAGTCTCCCTCTCGCTCGCGGGGGGGATCCAGACAAGTTGATGCTCGAAAGTTTGCTGAGCACATCACAGCCGATTTCATAATCACTGCAGACGAACAGGAACTAGGCATAGACGATGAGTACTCTGCTCTTGTCATAAGTGACGTTGCCACCGGTTTCAAATATGCATACCCTTTTGCTAAAAGAAACACGGAAGCCACTGTGAAGGCGTTTCAGCATTTCACTTCCTCGTCAGACGAGGTTGGCACGTTTTATAGTGACAATGCCCCTGAGCTAATTGCTGCAGCTGAAGAGATGGGCTGGAGACATGTCCTCAGTCAAGAGTACATTCACAAATCGAACGCGGTGGCTGAACGAAGCATCAGAACCGTGCTCGAGGGAACTCGAGTCGCACTTGCACAGGCCGGATTGAATCATTCATACTGGCCGCACGCCGCAAGGCATTGGTGTTTATCTCAGAATGTTTGTGAACCACCTTCTGGTTCCAGAACACCTTGGAATCTTAGGTTCGAAGAAGAGTTCAAAGGTCAGTTCTTGCCGTTCGGATGTCGCATAGACTACTGGATTGGCCCAAGACAGAAACCGAAGAAGGACTTGAAGTTTGATCCCACGTCCAATCCGGGAGTATTTGTTGGATATGTTATCCACCCCGGCTTTCTATGGAGAGGTGATTACCTTGTTGCATCGTTGAAAGAACTGAATGAAACGGACTTTGATGATGTCGTGAAGTTGCATCGTGTTTTCAAAATCACGAGGCCCGATGGAAACTTTGTTTTCCCGATGCAGGACCGTTACAAGTCCCTTCGAGAGGGTAAGATTTCTTCAACTCAATCTGGTCCCACCATTCAGGATGCCCCTCTCCTAGAAGCGGGACAAGATCCGGAGGCTGTTGCCGATGTGGAGGATGAGACGCTTCTAGATGAACCCGCTCCATCCAAGGTGGAAACTATCAAAACTGTTGATCACAAAACTGGTAGGTTAGTTGAAATCCCGAAAGAAGGATCCTCGTTCTCAGAGGCGGGAGGCTTTCTGGTGAGGAAGTACAAAGGGACTAACCGACCACCCACTATATCCTCTTTCATTTGGCAATCTATGTCTCAGAAGCAGCGTAGAGAGGCTAAGCAGAAGTATGAAAAGGATAAACTGGTCGAGACGTTGCCAAGCACAGCTGATCGGCCAGCGTCGAGCAAGGAACGCAAGGCGGCCGCCGCCGAAGCCAAGGAGCAGCGCAGATCGGAAGGTCTTGCCGGTCTGTCAGTCAAGCAGTTGACCGAATTGATCATGTTTTCGGGAGAGGACCCGGCACCCGCCATGCCGACGGTAAAGGGACTGTCGCAGGCGCACCGTCACAAGCTAGGTTTCCATGAACACATGTATGCTGCGGTGGCTAGGCCAGTCAATGCCGCCGAGATTCGCGTAAATCCCGAAGCTCAAAAGTCCCTCGATGTTGAGTGGGAAAAGCTCAGTGTGAAGAAAGCATGGGATCTCGAAGGTATTCGGGAATGGGACCACGTGTCATCCGAAGCAAAGAAATCTGGTGAAAAAGCTCATGTTGGACGCGTCTTTGAAATTTGCGTTGAAAAGGGTAGTGAATTACCCAAAGGCCATAAACTTAGGAAGTTTAAAGGGCGAACTGTTTTCCAGGGCAATGACGTCCAGGACGAAAATTCAGAGGCAGCACTCTTTGCAGAACTGGGTTCGAGTCCGGCGACGATGGAGGCCGGCAAAGTTGTTGATGCCTACGGTGCCCAGCCTGGTTACAAAACGGAACAGGCTGATGGAAAGCAAGCATACACGCAATCATTAATGCGCGGTACCAAGACTTGGGTAAGGCTCCCTAAAACCAGATGGCCGAAGTCGTGGATTGGAAAGTACAAGGACCCGGTTGTGCCGCTTAGGCTTGCACTATATGGGCATCCAGACTCCGGGGGGTTGTGGGAGATCGATTGCACCTACAGATTGGGCGTAGTAAACTTCGTTTTGCTGTACCCTGACACGTGGCCTTCTCTATTCTATCACCATGAACTTCAACTGTTGCTGATAGTTTACGTTGATGACTTCAAAATGTCAGGCCCGGAGAAGAACATGAAGGAGGGATGGAGGCTCATCTCAACCCAGATTGACATGGATGAGCCTGAGCCCATTGGTAGGTATTTGGGTTGCAAGCACATGGTGCGCCCAGGGGAAACCCTTAGCGTAACCGACCATCCATTCGCTGATGTTTTTCAGCATTCTTTGCCCGACCCCGCAGCGAAGAATGCAACACCTGCCAGGCGGACCCAAGATTACTGGGAATACATGCCTGAGCACGGTGTCCTGGCCTGCCATCACGTTCAACCAAGATGTAAGCTCATGAGGCTCAATGATGAAGTCACCTCAGAGCTCGGCCTTACGGGTAAAAGGTACACTGAGTACCGGGGTTGCACCCCGGAAGGGGATGCCGGAGAAATGTGGGATGATGTTACGAATCCCAAAGTGTCGCTGCCGCACCTGTGGCAGGGAACCTCATACTTCTTCGACAGCTCCGTAGGTGATGCCATGGTAGCCCTAACGGCCGCTAAGAAATCAAGAAGCAAATCTCAGGCGAAGTCTGAGGCCCGAGCGCAAGGTTTCTTCTACCTTGATCAGCTAGAGAAGGATCAACCAGCCATGCGTGAACCGGTAACCGTGGTTGAATATGATATGTGTTCTTTCCTTGAAAGCTGTGTTGAAAGGTATGTTGACCTTGCGGGGGGTAATGCCAAAACTATCAAGAGGGTTCCAACGCCGTTTCATGATGACAAAATTGCTCGACCCGTTGAAAACGAGCAGGAAATCAAGGGCGTTTTGGCACCCATTGCAACTAAAGTGCTAATGAAAATACTCTTTGCTGCGAGAATGGCCCGTTTCGATTTGCTGAGAGCAGTCCAAGTCCTTGCATCAAGAGTAACGAAGTGGTCTGCCGATTGTGACAAGGCACTGCATAGACTTGTGTGCTATGTAGATACCACCAAAGATCTAAAAATGTCATGTTTCATCGGCGATCCAATCACTCAATGCAGATTGTGGATCTTTGCAGATGCAGACCACGCCGGTGAACATGACAGCAAGTCCACAAGTGGGTGCGTGTTGGCGCTAGTTGGCCCCAACACGTACTATCCGTTGACTGCCTTCAGCAAGAAACAAACTTCAGTGTCGATGAGTTCCACTGAAAGTGAGGTTGTGGCAGCCAACGTCAGCCTTCGTGCAGTAGGACTTCCTTCTGCCGGTCTGTGGGCGTACCTCCAGAACGCGGGGGGAATAAGCACGAAGAGCCCGCCGGAAGGCAAGGTCGTAACCAAAGTCGATTCTGGGGACTATTGGATTTACGAACCACACAGATTCATTTGATCTAGAGTGCACAAACGCGTTAGGAATGCTTTGTTTGACCCCGAATCCACGAAAGATTGCCCCGTTGATTGCAAAATGTTGGGTAGATCCAGAACTACCATCATGATTGACGAGAAAGCGGAGGTAGATCTTATGCAGGACGATTGGAGATTCCAACCCCATAGGCCTGTGAAGAGATGGACGGGAAGAACATTGTTTCGAGTATATGGGATGTTTGATGTTGACTACCAAATTGAGTCCACCGAGATCAGGGAAGCCGTCACTGATTGGGACTACGTGGGAGATGAGAGGATTGGCTCGGCTGGCATTTCACTGTTCGGACCCAAATGTCTTAGAGGAGTGTTCGTCGAAGACAATCAGTCGACTATTAGGATCCTTGAATCAGGCAAATCCCCTGCATTTCGTCACACGGACAAAACCCAAAGAGTAAATTTAGCTTGGTTGGCGGAACAGTTCCGTAGGAAGCACTATCAATTGGTTCATGCAGACACAGTCAGGCAATCTGCCGACATCTGCACCAAACCTTTCACGAATAGTGACAAATGGAAAAACGCCCTCAGGCTAATCAGTCATACCGATCTCAATTCAGATACATCGAAGAGTCGCGGATCGTCCCCCAGGATGGACGGACGCACAGGGGAACCTGCTGCCGCGGCACCATGCCCAACTCCCAGATGCATCATTGAAGTGTGCTGTGGGGAGGATTCAAAGCTAGGTGACGTAGGCAGATCCACTGCAGCTGGATGCCAGGTGTTCAGGTTCACCCTCAATAACGATTTCAACCAGAGTGAAAACCGAAAGATTGCTGTTGAGTTTGCGAAACAATTTCAACACGTACTGATCTGGGCCAGCCTGCCTTGCACGGGGGGTACACCATGGAACTTTATCAACAATAAGATTCCCTCAGCTAGGAAGAAGGTTGCTAACCACAGGAAGTTGTTCAACACGTTGTGGAAGTCTTTTGAGGCGTTCTTGGATGAAATGGGACATCTCAACCCTTCAATCGCCATTGAATGGCCCAAGGGATGCACGTATTGGAAGCTTCCAAAGGTGAAGAGCATTCTTGACAAGCACGGACTTGACAAGTCTGATTTTGATGGATGTGCTGTGGGTATAGTGAACGCCGACGGCATCCTCTTAAGAAGCCTTGGTCTGTTGCTACCAATGTTGGAATGTTAGGGAAAACTTTGTCTAAGTTCAAATGTCGGTGTACTTCGCCACATGCGCAAGGTAGGGGCCAATCACTTAAGAACACCGAAAACAACACATTCAAACTTACTGATGCGATCCACGCAGCCTTTTCGATCTCAGTAGCCTCCCGAGTGATTCATTCAACTCCTGCGGTAAGGATGTCGTCCCTCGCGCCCTCCGTTGATATCCTGCTCAATGACGTGGTGGAGAAGGAGCTCGACATTCAACGCACCATCTACAATTTGGTGGAATGGGACAAGCTGATGAAGCAGTTCCAGACGCAGGCAGCGATTGCGACTATCCCGGAACCGGACACGGTGACTCGGACTATCGCATCGCAAGAACAGGCACCGGGAGTGATGCTGGGGGGAACCCTAGCCGGGAGCAACTCAGAAATGGCTTATTGGGACTTAATCCAAGTCCTAGGGCGCAACGCCCCAGCGGAATTTCGCGCTGTGCCATGCCCCTCGGAAGAGGTGGTCGACATTTTGGTCATTGGAGACTCTTCCTGCGCCATGGTCGAAGAGCCGAACGACAAATTCCCGACCAAGCACCATGTGGCGGAGCTGCTTCAGGCCGAACAGCTGAAGGGGGTCCGCAACATCTACCACGGCATGGATTGGGGAAAAGGGCTTGACGCTATTTATAGCACCATGGAGGCCAAAGTGCGATTCATCGCCGAGGACAACTCCAAGAAGGGCATCAAACAGCTTCCCATTTCGGTTTACGTATTGTGGGGAGGAAACGATGTCTTCGGCAACTATGGGTACGTGGGGTGCAGATGGATCCATGAGAAACGGTTCAATCGTACGGAGGCGGGCCGGAAGGCCGCGTCGGAATGGCCAAAGGTTCAGAAGACCCGCGTGTTTGAGCAGCTCGACTTCTTCAAGGAGGCTGTTGGGCTCGGACGCATTCGGGACATTACTTTCATCAGTAACCCGGACGCCGAGGACTATGGCCTCACTTCCGATTACAATGAGGCCATGAACGGCTGCCTTCGACACCTTGCGGATGGGGACATCGACGATGGGACCCGCATCAAGGCGATCGACTCGATCGACCCGTCGGTCATGACATTGCTGGCTCACAGGTACGATGACGTGCATATGACGTACAGCAATGCCAACCGGAAGGTTGTGTCGAAGTTCCTTCATGCGGCAATCAACACGCAGCTGTTGGCCCAACGGATCAGGTGTGCTCTCCCGGCTATCGGGAGCGTTGAACCCTATGTGAAAGGAGAACCGGTGGATCCTGTGCTGTTTGGCTGAAGCTGGCCAAAGCACTCCACGAGTATGCTGCGATGGAGGAGAGGCCCGACTGGTCCCATGACCAGGAGGGCGAGGAGATCGACGCCGACGTGGCCGCCTGGATGAAAGTGGCTGAGGACGAGTCCTACAATGCCATGACCATCGAGATGCGGGGGGCCACGGTCGACGAATCCGAGATCATTCTCGAGGCCGTCGACAAGGGAGAAGAGAACTCCGACGACGAGCTAGACCGCGTCGAGATCGCCATGTCACAATACATTGGCCACACAGCGGAACAGCACGGGTTGTCCATTGTGCCTGACGATGAGGACAAGGACAAGTGGCTCCTGCTGGGCGATGACACCCAGGATTTCGGGTGGGACCATTGGAACTGGTGTCAGAGGCAGATGAATCCGAGGCGGCAGGGATGAGTTCCATGATCACCGCGGAGTCGGTCGTGAGTCCGTGACGGAGGGCACCAGCACATCCAAGCTGCCGGTTTGGCCGAGAAGCCCCAGGTGAAGGCGATGCCGAGGATTGCAAAGGCCAAAGCGCCGCCTGGCAACGCCGAGGGGGAACCCCGGTCGAAGAAGCAGAAGGACCCGAAGCAGGAAAAGATCTTTTGGGAGGACTGGGCCAAAACCCGGAAGATCAACACGAAGATCCCGACCGAGGAGCAGTGCGAGTGGCTCGAGGTTGAGGATATGGGGCATGTCCCCAAGGTCAATATGGACCGCGATTAAAGGCTTGTGGCTATCTCGAAAAAGATGTCGTACTTCCTCCGGGGAGGGGCATTCAAGGACGGGAAACCACACCCACCATTCCGTGGAATCGATTTGTCGGTGGAGTTCGATGCACGGGGCAGGCATTTGAACGACCGGATTGCCAATGCTGGAAAGGATTGCCGTATCAGGCGTTGCGGGTGAGGGCCGTGCAAGGACACCGCAACGAGCTCACCAGGAAATACACCGAGCAGGCGATTCTGACGAATTTGTATTCCTTTGACGAAGAGTTCACTGCGGCGAAGTACTTGGGCGGGCAATACCCGAGAGCGGTACGGCATCCCGAGCAGACGGATCTCTGGCGTAGGGGCTTCCCTGCTGTTCTCTACCATACCTGTGACCTCAGGTCTGCCGAGGGCATTATCAAGTTTGGCCTGGTCCCGGGGGCTATCCGAAGTCGACAGGCAGAGCCCACGTCTACTTCAACCCCACGCCACCCTGGGAGGCACAGATGAGGAAGCTGGCGGGAACGCGAGCCGGAAGGCCCGTCACGATTGCTTTCGATACGGAGCTCATGATGCAAGACGGCATTCGACTCTTCACGAGCGATGAGGCGTTTATGTCTGCCGATTGGGTTGGAAATGCATATATTATTTACGCTTTCCACACCCGCAAGAATGAGTTCCTCTATTTCAATCGTGCGTACCCCGAGCTTCGCAAAAGGTACCGCGAAGCGTTGACATCCGAGCTCACGCCAGGTCCCCAGGAAGCCAATCCAAACTTCTTCAGAAGTGAAAACACCCTGACCGCAGAAAAGGCATGGAGGCATTGGCGGACTGTCGTTGAGGGGACTAAGAACGGCAAAGGTGCCGTGACTGAGATTGCCACGATCGATGAGCTCGCTCCCCGGAAGGGGAAGTCGAATGAGAGACCTGCAGGGCCGACATATCAGGTTGCGCCTGCAACCCTTCGACGGGTGCCCGAGCTCTCCAGGGGAGAGAAAGGGCATGGTCGCGGCTGGAACAACCTTCGGAGCCGCTACCAGAACGAGCCAAAATGGGAAGACCTCTTTTTCACGACCATGATGAAGAACCCGGTTGTGAAGTGCTGGAATAAGAGGTGTGGCAACCAGCAGATCGACGGCTACCTTTTGTGTCAGGAATGCCGATTAGATATGGTCGAGTGGACGGATGCCCGGATCGCCACCAAGGTTGTGCGCCTTGAGCACACCGCGTCTCTCCAAAACATGGTCTTCTACTTGGAAGACCTCCAGGGGGGCGGTGGGAAGTGGATCCGCTCCAAGCATCACGCCAAGGAAGGCGACAAGCGGGGAGGAATCTCCGTCGAGGCCCCAACAAGCGCGACCCCCACGAGTTGAACGTGTCAACGGAGGCTTTCATCGCGCACCATGCGAGATTCTACACCATCATGCAGTTCGCGGTCATGTGTGCCTATCGTTTCATTCCCGGCAATCAGGTGCCTATCATCATTGGGCACAGCGCAGCACACGTCCCGGAAGGGAGCGTCGAGAACATCTTGGAGGTGATGATTAGCTTTATCCGCACCTCCTGGGCAAAGCACGACTCCCAAGGAACGATTAGCGCAGGCGAACTGGAGATCCCGCAATTCTCATCCGGCCGGACAAGAAGCTATCCCGTCGAGGCGAGGAACACTCAGTGGAGGGCAATCACCCGGTCCATCCGCCCCGAGCCCTATGCCAAGGGAAGGGGCAAGGGCAAAGGCAAGAACAAGGGGCGTCAGGACTGGAGCTCTTGGAATTACGGGTGTTCCTATGGATGGGATCAATGGCGTCAGGGCCCGTAAAAATAATGAGCACCCGCATCAATCACGAAAAGTTTAGCTTTTGTTGCGGTAACCTTTTCAAATTTCATTGGTGATGTCATGTTCGAAACCTATTATCTTTCATCCATTGATGCCGCAACATTAGCTGTGCCATGTTTGCACGCCCGGCGGAAGCTGCGGCCGTAGGTCAATCCACGGCCGCCACCACCGGCTGTCACTTCGATTTCGCCCAGCGGAAGCTGTGGTCGTGAGATCACCTCCGTTTGCGGCAACAAAAATGAATTCAGTTTCAAGCATTCACATGAGAAATCACATGTGTATTGCCCGACGGAAGTCGTGGTCGGCCGACTCGATTGGCATGCTCCTGCAAAAGACCAAATGCATTGCAGTTGCAGCGGCCATTGATGCAACAGGCCCCAAACCACCATGGCTTGCCACTTATCACACTGAGGCTCAACGTCTTCATCGTCGCGACCTCAGAGGACTTTGCTTCAGGCCTGGGGGGAAACATGTACAAAGTACTGTTCTCACCAACGCACCTCTGCAAAGCGGGGGGTGTTGATAGGTAGTGGCATTCCGACATGATATTGGCTCAAGAAAAATTGACTGCCGCCCGTGCTGACATTTAGGTAAATTCCACCTTTCAACAGGTAACGCCCACCTGCGACTAAAAGCCTCTCCGAATAGTGATAGAAGAAGCTAGCT
Source organism: Effrenium voratum (assembly GCA_963377175.1). Classification (NCBI taxonomy): domain Eukaryota; class Dinophyceae; order Suessiales; family Symbiodiniaceae; genus Effrenium; species Effrenium voratum. Next base: position 606,400 of record CAUJNA010003415.1, read on the forward strand.
TTCTGGAACGAGTACTAAACCCACCCGAAATAATGATCCAGGATATCCTCCCTCCTCCCCAAAACTAAATTGAACATTCCTACCATCGTTATTTTCCAAAAACAGCTTTCCTCGGATTCTGAGGGTTTCCTGCAAAGAAGGACCCCTGGAAAGAATGGGGAAACGTCCCCTAGAAGAACATCAAGTCCAGCAACACTAAATCCAATGGAATCTCAAAGTTGGCCCCAGCAGTCATCCATACCACCCAATTCTAAAGCAGTTCATGTGGTGACTGGTCATCTATTCCGGGGGGTTGATTGTTGACGGGGTCCGATGAGTCACAGGTAGCCATGGCATAGTGTTTCTTCATGCTTGCACTGGCGCCGTGCTTGAACCGACGTGAATGACCGTCACCACCCGCAGCTCATCCCTCGCCTCGTTTTTGTTTGCCGCTTCAGGCGAGGGCGAGGCACTTTAAGGTCATCCACGAGCAGGGCGAGCAGATGTTTCAGGAGATTTGGAGGAAGCCCCTAACACTCATACTGTGGATGGACGAAATCCTGCACCAGATTGAGACCATGGGAAACCATTGTTCGTTGGAATTTACAGGGGAATCATCATTCCAGGGTTTCTTACAGTAGGTGGTGCAGGATTTCGTCCATCCACAGTAACTTCAGCCCTCAGGGATGGTTTGCATGTACGAATCGTTGCAGCATGGGAGGATGTGGGAGTAGACTTGATGCAAGTTCAATTGGAAAGCTGCGGACCTTTGACCGGCACGGGGGAACCGTGCTACACATTCTTGGGAAGTCGATAATCCTGGCTTTGCTTCCGCCTTGGACACGGTCGATGCGCAGCTTGAATGTAACTACTCTTTCTTCGGGTATGTGGTTTCAGAGGCCCCATGCTGAAAAAAGCTAAAGCAAGGAGGACCCCACTCGAGCTCATGGACGTCAATTGTTCGGGGACACCATTTCAGGGGCAAACAAAAGTTCGGACTGTCCTTTGGCCAATCCGCTCAAGAAGTGAGCAACGTATACAAAAATAAAAAATAATAACACATACGTGTATACATATATATATATATACAATATATATATATATATATACATAGTTAATATGAGAAAGTCCACATGAAACAATCAGGCGGCACCCTGGGCCACATTGCGATGTTTCCGTGCAGGAGCCGCGCTATGGGTCCTTCTGGGACTTTCACCAGCTCTTTGCGCGCCATGACTTTGGCTACCCGACAGATCCGTTCCCGGCCGACCGGGTGCCCATTGGAAGGGATTCCAGATTCAGGCAGCAAAATCTGACTGGGTTTCCTCCATTTCCCTCTTTGGAACCTTCGAAAGCGGCAGTTTCCATGGAAACCACTACTCAAATTCGCAATTCTTATGGGGAAATGTGACAAAACAAGCAGCGGCTGCATTGCAGATCCGTTGTCAGCGCGGAGTTGCATTCTCAGAGTCTCCAAAGCCAATTGTTTCACCATTTAGGTCTATCTTTTGTTCAGCGTAGCCTTTTTAGGCCTGAGGGGAAACTGACAGATATGTGTATATATATATATATGTATTTGCCTGGTTTACCAGTGGTCCATGTTTACAGTGAACCCCTTACAATGAAGTTGCGGGTCTTTTGTGAAGAGACATGGTTTCAAGTGATGCCATGTGGAAATGGTCCACGAAAAGAGCCAACTGAGCCCATGAAAACACTGCAACGAGCAACGATAGGAGGCTTTCAGATCGTTTGTTTGCGATGCATTTGTTTTGCGAACGGTTCCGGAATCAATCCGTTCCTGTTTGAAGCACAACAAGCCATCCCCCAAAGACACCTCCCCAACCCCAGCCCCACTCGCTGGTCCATGCCATACGCCCGGCACAAGAGACATGTGGACCAGAGACCCCGAGGCCCCAAACCCACCTCCCAAACCCAGCCCCCCCAGCGACATGTGGACCAATGAGCCTTGAGATTTTCGACGTGCCTCTCTTTTCAGCATTCGCACGTGCAGTGGAGCATCCCCTTTGCGGTCCTCACCAGAAGCAGAGACCCTCCCAAACCCAGCCTTTCCAGAGACCCACCTCCCATCCCCATCCCCCAGCTCCCATCCCCATCCCCCACCTCCCAAACCCCGACATGACCAGAGACGAGACGAGGCAAGTTGGCCAATATGCAGCTGTGCCTCTTCGGCATCGCCGACGGGCACCAGGCCATGATGGAAGCCATGCGGCCCGGCAGAGAAAATTATTTTTCTCCGGAAACTCTCTGCCCAGGGAAGCAGAATCCGAAGCTCCGCTCACGTTTCACACTTTCATCTTTTGGGCGACCCTAGTGGTAAATAGAGAGTCATCTTTTCGGGCTTCGGCCATTTTAGTGGGAAATAGGAAGTGCAGATTTGTCTTTTACTTCCTGGACTTTTATCTTTTTAGGCTTGGACCCTAGTGGCAAATGGAAAGTTCTAGTATGTTTGTTTTGGCCAATCCATTCAGGAAGCGAGCTGGCACGATTCACTGGATCCTCCTTTGTTCCTGGTGAATGTGTATTTCCTAAAATGACTCCGACAGTATCTTCGGTCTGCGTGCCAGGCTGGAAGGTCATATCTTGCAACGTTGTCATGCTTGGGCGCTCACTATCTGAAGGCAAGAGGCATTTGTCGGAAGAGAGAGCTTCAGCACGTTTGAAAGATGTGCAATGCGACAGATCAAGCAGGGAACGCAGCCACAACCGGTTTGCCAGAATGGAAGAAGCACTCTACCAAACTGCCCAGTTGGAGAATAGTTGGGGTTCATTGGTGATTGTCTTTCTAAGGTTTGATTCACTTTCTGCCGGAACGTTTCAGAGTCACAGTCCATTATATCTTTTCACTCATGGCGGTGATCCTGTTTGAGCCGCTAATCTTTCTGACGCAGACGAAACCAAGCGATGTGTTGCGGTTGTTTTCTTGAAGTATCGACTTGGCTGATTTGTGTTTCGGCTGTTTCAAGTCAATTATCACGATGACATTTATGGCCCAGAGGTACAACAAGTTGCATGATGTACAAACATGACAAGGACCCAGATGACATGTCCGCATGTCATTTGGCTCAAGTGCTGAAAAGAGCGCGTTGCTCGCGCTACCCACAAGGTTAAGCGAGAGGTCGCAGTCACGGAGGGGTTCGTTCCTTTTAAGGTCCCGGGTTCCCCCGTTGTTGACAAAACTGTGTTTCCCTCTCCTTTGAGTGGTTATCAGCCGTAACGCTTTTCGGGTAAACAAACCCCTCCGTGACTGCGACCGTTTGGTCGCACATAGAAGCCGGCCCTCACCGCGGCACTCGCGGTGGGAAAGGGCCGCGTGCCCGTCTATCCAACACTCTGCAACAGATCGTCGTTGACGAGTACAAACGGCAGAACAGACGATTCCGGTGGGTCAGGTTTGCAGACGCCTCGAAGCAACAGATCGAGGCGCTCTTTTCCTGGCGTGAGTCATTGGATAGTTGGCACCTGTGGGATTTTGACCAAGAGGCCTTCGAAGTGATCCAGGCCGCGGACAACGCTTATCAGCAGCGTCTCGCATCGGTTGAAACCGCAGGTGTGGTCTTGCCGCAAGGTGTGCAATCTCAGGATAAAGCCGCAGCCTCTGGCGCGGCGGAAGCAGCGAGCAGTGCAGCGGACTGGCTACGCCCTCCGACGCCTCCTTCAGCTTCATCCTGGCTACAAGATTCGCGCACTCCATTGCCTCGCATCCGACCATCAGCAGAGGAAAGACAAGTGTTGCGGGGCGCCGCCAAGACAGCGCTTCGCGGGGTGTACGCTAGAGCTGCGGAAACGCGGCGGGAGAGCAGCAGGGAACGGTCGCCACAAAGATCGAGGTCCCCATCGCCCCCGAAGGTCGAGGTCTCCATCGCCTCCGAGACGAGGACCGACTGCTGCTACCCCTGTGGAACATCGGGCACACAGTGTTGAACCCGCGCTTGCGCGGGAGGGCAGGCCATCCAGGACTTCCCTTGCCACACGGCCCATTGTATTGGCTCCACAGAACAGTATATACCCTGTGACACGATTTGACGAGCACGGCACTTGGGTACTCGTTCGGGAGGCTTCACAGCCACGTGAGGCGACATCTCACCGCCGAGCACAGCGGACATCCGGACATCTCCGTCAGGCTGACCCGTATTCGCTTGCGGACGAGACGTGGAGAGATCCCCCAAGAAGATCATCCACAAGCTCGCGATCACGATCTCCAGATCGACGCCCAGGGCCAGCGGAGCACTATCGCCTCGACGCCTACAGCTCGGAAGAGGAACCTCCGCAGGACGCGGAATCCATCAGAACTGGCAGGTCAGCTTACGTGCCTCGGCGCGTATACGAGGCACCGACTCACACTGAGCATATTGCTTCGCATAGCCGGAGGATTGGAGCAATTCAACCGCCGCCACCAAAGGCCGCACCAAAGGTCATTTTTGGCAGCAAGCCTCCATTGCCCAAGGAACTTCCTCGTGCAGCTTCTTCGGCGCTTTAAAAGCAGATATTCCGAGGAAATCCCCGCCGCGAGCAAGGTCTCCTATTCGGACTCAGAGTGCATTCGGGTACAAGGCGCCTCCGCGAGGTTTGAACAAAGCCGAACCCAGAAGCAAATCGGGCTCAAACCCGCCACAAGGGTACATCGTCAAGCCGCCACCGCCGCAGGTCGTTAAAGCAGCTGCTGCTAGCGCTGCAACTTCCGTGGCTGGCACACGCTTTCGATCGCCACCAAGAAGGCCACCACCTGCGCCACCCCCGCCGCCTGGAAGGCCTGTGCCGCCCAAGGAGCTTACCATCGCTCTTGACTGGCACGGAGTTCTTGACGTTGGGCAGCAGGGACCCCACCTCAACCCGGAGGTGATCCGGCATCTCGTTCAATTTGCAGCCGACTACGCACCTATAAATTTTATAGTGCTATCCTTCGTGGGCAGGGCTGCAAGCGAGTATCGCCGCCGCGAGTTCCAGGTCGCCCTGGAGCACGCGCGGACGACATCTGGACTCACTTTCTCTGCGATAAAAATCGTACACGAAAGGTTGGGTAGGGGAGGCAAAGCAGACGCCCTTCAGGGGCTGGGTGCCCACGCCCTCATCGACGATACAGCTGCGATTGTCCGTGAAGCTCAAAAGACAGGCATCGCAGCGTTCCGCAACTTCCCGCATTTCGGGCCGAGCGGATTTGCCAACGCACTTGAGAACCTTGGGGAGTACATCGAGTGCCGGAATCGACTTTTCATTCCGGCGGCAAGGGGCCTGCATCCATCGCAGTACCTCGAAGAACTCCATCGGTCTGCATCCCAATTGCCCGCCAATCGGGTACTTCGATAGCCTTTCTTTGCAAGCCGTTAAAACCGTCGCTTTGCGCGGTACAGCATCTTTGCAGCTACAGGCATTCGATTTGCAGACAAATTCTCAATACAGCTTGGCAACATCCCTCGATAAAGCAGCAGGGCGTATTTTCTTGAGTGGCTCACTTGAGCGTTTCGCAACCAGCTGCCAATCCAGGGATATCTCCTCGTAGCACCTTTTGACACGCTGCTCAAAGCGCGTGGAGCTAGCTTCGTGTGAGTGCAAAATTGCATCGCTGTGTCATGGCTTCAACGGGCTTATCACCGCCATCAGAACCCCGTTCAAGGTCGACCCCAAATAGGGATTCTGAACCGGATGACCCTGACCTAGCCATGGTTCCTGCAGCTATGTCCACAGTTCGCACATCCACACCTCAACGAGCAGCTCAAACACGACCATCATCACCCCGAGTGGTCCGATCGTGTCAGAACCTACATCATCCGAAGCTTCCCCAGCCATTCAGTTTCCTTCACAGGGATCGCAATTACCTGACCCGATGACTAACGTACCCGCTGCGGCATTTATAGCTGGAGCTGCGGTGCAGCAAGCTCATCGAGCATCCGACCTCGCTGCTCAGGCAGCCAATCACGCCTTGCACCAACAGCAGGCCGCCGACCAGGCGAGACAAGAGGCCGGATGGATCAGGGAAAGGGCTGTAAGAGAAGTATCAGACGTTAGGGTTCAGGCCGCTCAGCTAGCTTCGCAAGCACAGCAGGCTGTACAAACAGCACAACAAAGTGAGGCTCAGGCTAGGCAACTAATCGAGCAGACACGACATTGGCCATGTCGAGAACGCACGACAGGTTGTTAATGCCACTCAACAGGACGCTCAGCAAGAGGTTCAACGCATTGTTCAAGAGGCTCAACAGGCAATCTCACAAAGAGAACAAACCATTGCCAGTCAAGAGCATACCATTCGTGGATTGTCCCAGGAAAATTCTGTGATGCATCAACGACTTGGTGATCTCGAACGTGTTGTTGCGCACCTCACCCAACAAGCTCGTGCGACCCCTGTTCCGATTCAAGAGTCCCCGCCAAAAGCCGCATCAATAGCCGAAACAGCTACGGAAACAAGCGCGGCTAAGGCCTCAAGTCAGGGCACAGTTCCCCCAGGAACCCATCAGCCGGTTGGAGCACCTCAGGTTTCAGATTCACAAGATGCCTCCGGTATTGCCGCATCGTCGCAAGGGAATGCTTTTACAAGTACTATCCCCGACCCTCCGTGTGGTTCTGTTCAAAGTTCAGGACTTGGTCACGATGCCCCAGCTGATTCAAGGGACCCTGGTGGGGGTGCAACAAGTCAACATTTCGCAGGCCATTCGGCAGTGCTAGGAGCAGCGTCCTCTGTTGGAGACGCAGCCCCCGGCGCGTCGAGGACTAGCGGGTTGGGTAGAGACGGTACAAGGGATCAAGCCGATGTGAGAGTGCAAGTGACGGCGTTAGCGGAAATGGTTCAGCAGCTTTCCCAATTGGTTGCTAATCAAGTGGCTCCGCCACCTCCGCCTCCGGCCGCACCACCTCCAGCGCCTCCCACGCCCCTCGCAGGGGCGCCGCCTCCGCCAAAAGCTGGCAACGGCACTCGTGTTCCGCCAGTACCAATCACAATGTTGGGAGGGTTGCACTCGTTATTCCCACAAGCGCCATCGGCCGCTAGCTCCGACTCATCATCAGACTCCGATGGAGATGATGATACCCCACAATGTCGAGTTTGCGGCGGTAGCCATGAAGACACGGATTGCCCATACCTCACCATGAATGGTGGTGGGGGAGGCGGGGGAGGCTCTGGCCAGTTCCCCAATGCAGACCCGTCTCAGGCTGCCGATCCCAGTGCAAGCATGACCGCCGTAGATCACGCCGCATACGAGGAGTCCGTTGTCCGCGTCAAGGATCTCAAGGATCTCGTGTTACCATCCCCTCCGGAGAACGCTGGACAGGCTAGAGGTTTCGTCAACCAAGTTTTGATGGCCATCGGTCGACTCCAGAAGACCCCCGGAGATGAAGTTACCAGTGGGCCCAAGCATGCATGTCCTCCACCGAGCAAGAACTCATCGCGGACAAGCGTTTCCCACGGTTAGATCGTGAAGTAGCCGCAAAGCTCCTTAAAACCTGCCGCAAAGGTAAGTTCGGGCTCTTGTTTCAAAACATGGTTGAACAAGAGAGAATCTCATCAGGTGGGATGCCCGTAGGGAGAATCATGTTGCGTGCCATCTTCAAGCACTTTCAGTTGGAACGAGGCAGGATGGGGACCTTAGGAGGCCGTAACTTGTTAAAGTTGTCTCTTGCAGGCCCGTCCCTTGCTGACCTGGATGCCTTTCGGGAGAAGTACGTTTACGTGCTGACCGCAATCCCCGTAGCAGAACAACCCAGGGAAACAACCTTGTTTGATCACCTGTTGGATGAGCTGGAAAAGTGCACAGCGCTGAAGCCTAAGGTAGAAAAGGCACGGGAAGCCCCTATCGGCAGCCATCCTAGGAAGCCGGAATGGTTGTGGTCCAAGGTTGATCTAGCCTTGGAGCTCCATCAGGACAAGCGGAACAGGGATGAGTTTGACAAAAGTCTTCAAATCAAGCCAGCCGTCATGTCCCAGGGGAATAATCCTAATGCCATGCCTGCAGCAAGCAGCGAGGACAAGCCCAAGAAGAAGAGTAAGAAAAGCAAAAAGGATAAATCTGCTGACCAGCAGACTCCGGCAGCCCCTGCGCCGAAGGTTAAAGCTCCAAAGCCGCCTCCTCCTAAAGCTAATGCAGCACCAGCCCCCAAGGGCAAAGGTAAGGGTGGTTCGAGCGACAACCTTACTCCTAGGTCTAAGGCCATCAGCAAGACAGCCAATATGACCGCGGCAGAGAAAGCCAAGACGCCATGCATGTTTTATGCCTATAATTCGTGCAAGGCCAAACAGTGCGCATTTCTCCACAGTGATACCAACAAGTACACTGGTCCCAAGCCCAAAAGTTCACCGCCGCCGCCAAAGGCGAGTGCAGCTGTTGCACAGCTCATTCCGGCAATGGCAAGCGTCGCTTCTGACGACAATCGCATCAGTTGGCTTTGGGATACTGCCGCGGGGAGACACTTGATCGGACGTCAAGCTTTGAATAGCAACATGATCAAGTGCGTGCGCGAGAGCAGCACACCCGTAGGTTTTGCGACTGGGGGTGGTGCCCAACAAGGCACTACTTCATTAGGGTTCGAGGACAGCCGAGTGATACCTGCTGAAGAGCAGGTGTACGTCCTCCGTGATTGCCCACCAGCGCAATCCATCGGGAAGACCGTAATGGATCCTCGTGAGAATGTTCCATACCTTGTTCCTCCAAAGGACATCAGTAGATGCAAGATTAACGTGCCCCGCAATGCGTGCATCTAGGGTAGTGGAATACGTTCCCCAGTATGATGAGGTGGTAAAACCTAAGTTGGCAGAGTCGTCAACTCACCTCTGGCCGATTGAAGCCGCTGCTATGAGCGCGGCCGAAGACGATGTCGTTTCTCTGTGCGATGACTCGTGCCAAGCGTCAGATGAAGGTGAGTCAGATCAGGTTCCTGTGAACATGCTAGCGGCCGAGGAAGCCCCTCCTCCCGAGGATGAACTTCCGTTGATCGCCTTCGGGGATGGCGACCCGACACACGATACTGCGTTGAAGGAGCAAGCAAAATCTCCTGAGCACATGAGGTCCCATTTCCCTAAGAACCCGTTTTGCAAAGGTGTGTTCCATCTCAAAGACCACTTCTGCAAGGGTAGCACACAAAAAGGATGCTAGCTCAGACGACAAAGTCGACGTTCCAACCGCACCATTTCAGCAGTTGGCTACCGATTCCGTGATTCTTGCCATGGGCGATGAACATCTCGGAGTAGGTTTCGGAGTGTTAAAACCCTCTAGGCCCCGTGCCGAAATTGGGTAGCTGTTCTGAGGTCCTTGTTGGTGTTGCTTCCCAAGTTCCATTGATCGCCATTTGGCTCAATCAAGACACAATTGAGGTTCAAGATCTGATGTATGACTGCATACATACGTGATCGGCATTGAGAGCGAAAACACTTTGCTTGCGCTGCATTTGTCAGGACCACTGTTGTAACTATCATTCCTTCTCCCTTACAACGTTTACACGGGTTCGGCTATAACGGCATCGTCCGTATACACCTTTCTACGTGGTTGGTATTAAAGCTTGAGGGTTCGGTGCACAGCGTCCCACGGGACGTCACCTTGCCGTCTCTTGACAGGTTATCAGCCGTAACTACAAGCTCTACACTGGACTGGGAGACAGCTGGTTTATTGCGGGTACAGGGACAATAAAGGAACGATAACCTACACAGTACAATGGCGTCTTCGGCGAGCCCAAGTACTGCAACTTTTGGGAACAGCAGCTCAGAGGGATCCAATGGATTGATGGCTCTTCCTGCGGTGATGGATATGGTTGCAGATTCACAGGATGAACCTGGGAGCGGAGGTTCCGCGCTATTCAGCGACATATCTACTCCCACAAGATCATGGAAGCAGATCGATGTTCATCAGGAGTCGAAGAAAAGAGAATCCCCACCGAGAAGATCATCATCATCGCCTGCGACACCACGGACGTCGCAGAAGGGCGTGAGATCGACGTCGAAGGGTGGGAGGTCAAAATCACCCACCAGTGCAGATTTTCGCGCCGTGATCAAAGAGAAGAATAAGATGGAGGTGGAGATCGGGGAATATCAGAAGACACTTGATGAAATGTCGGCAGCAATGGCGAATCTTAACCAAGAAGACTATGGAAGCACCATCCGGATCCAGGAGCTGGAAAGACGATGCGAGATTGCCAGCAAGCAGTCGGGACATCTAGTGAATCACCACCAACACCACATGGCTGAGGCATGGCGCAAGTTTGAGGAAGAAGCCCAACAGATGCGCAAGGTGGAAATGAACGCATTTCAGTACGGGGAGAAGAAAGACATGGAGTCGAATATCATAATGCAACAGATGAGGCAAGCTGAAGGAACTATCATGGAGCAGAAGCGGGAGATTGCATTGATGAAATCCTACATGGCAAGCGAGAAGTCGGCCGCGCAGGAATCAGCTATACGTGCAAATCAGATACACCGTGAGGCTTCACAACAGATATCAGTTTATCAGCAACGGATCAGAGGCATAGAATCTTCTACATCTATCGAGAAGTTCAACGAGGAGGAGATGGTCCAAAGTCTGAAATCACAGTTGGAGCATGCACTCGTCAAGCGCCCTGAGACGTACTCTTTGGAGGACTCCAGGGAACAGCTGATGACGAGGCTGAATGACGTTACAGTATTTGCGGAACAGGAATCGAAGAGAGCAGATTGCTTGCTTCGCGAAAAAGAAGAGATCGTCAAACAGTATGAGTCCGACGTGTCGATGAAGGACCAGATGATTGCTGTCGAAGGTGGTCATCGTCAGGATGCGATCTTGGAGTTAGCCCAGGTCAAAGAAGAGAGACAAGAGGAACGGTGCACGATGGACGAGAAGTCGAAGGAGGCTGAGTACTGGAGATTGACAGCCAAGGGAATGTACGATGAGTACCTCGAGGAGATGCATGAGCTTCAGGGACAACTGAAGGAAAGAGAGGCGACGCTCAAGCAAGAAGAGAGTTTTGTACGCCAACTCGATGCTGACAACGAGGAACTACGTGCACACAAGAAGCTGGAGACACAGGAAGCCTCCAACAGCAAAGATGGACATCGTGAACGAGCAGTAGTGAAACGCGCTGAGGGAGGAACCCAGGCTAATTCAAGTAGGGTAGACAAGAAGGTGGCTGGGTCAGTCCCGTCATCGTCTTCAAATCAAGTCCCTAATTCGTCGCTAATGCCAGGTTCGATCCTCTTTCCGTCTTTCGGTGATCCAATGATCGATGTACACCTATCCCAGATGCAAGGGGTTGTTGGGCATGTCCCACAATCTACTACTACGACTGGTGGTGGTGATGGAGGGGGAAACAACGGTACTACGCCCCCATTGGATTACGGTGGATTCCCGCCCAAAGGGATTGGGCAGGGAGCGGGTCGACGTCAATTGAGCCTCGCTGGTGGCGGAGGAGGACCTCCGGATGAACCACCCGATGATGAGGATGAGGATGACGACGACGAGGGAGATGAGGAAGACGAGGAAGAAGAAGAGGAAGAAGACGATCGGACACGGAGGAGACGAAGGGGATCGAGAGATAACCGAGAGATCAAGAATGATCGACCGAGAATCTCGAGGAAAGAGGCCGAGAGAGTATCTATTCCGGCCTGGCCAAAGATCCATCAACTTGATACCTGGAAGATGCAACTGCTGATGAATGTTCTGAGCGCATGTGCAGATCCAGATACCGACGCATGGACGAAATGGCTGGAGCAGGCTCTTGGGTTGAACCCAGACCTGGATTTGCTTAGCGATTCAGGTGGCGACAGATTTGCTACGATAGATATTAAGATGGCCATGGGCATGCAGAACATGCTGAAACAAGCACCTGACGAAGCCAAGGACGTATACCTCGATGCTACACGACACTCTGAACTACGACATCAACAAGGGGTGATCGTGAAGGGACGAGAGTTGGTGGCATTAGTTATGCAATCATTCAGAACCTCCGATAGAACGGATCTTGTCTACCACATCGAGCATCTATTCAACCTTGACTTTCCTGGCGACAAGAACTTGGTCATGTTCAGGAACAAATGGTATGATTTGCTGCTGAAGATGAGGAACGAGGACAGACCCAGTAAGCTGGCTCTCAGAGACATCCTTTACAGGAAGATCAAAGGGAGCAAGAAGATGGAGTTCGGCCTCAATGCCTACCATAGACTGCCGGACAAGCATCCTCAGAAGACGTATGAATTCTTATTGGCGTTGATCGACTATCAGATCAAGGCAGATCGGGAAGACCTGATGCTCGACATGAAGGAGAAATCGGTCAAGTCGATGATGAAGTCAGGCGGGAAGGATGCGGCTCCAGCAACTGGCAAACAGGAGAACCAGGGTGGCAAGGGCCGAAAGGGGAAACCCGGTGGACCTGATGCCGCTCCTGTGCTCCCAAAAGCCAAGGCAAAGGGCCACGCTGGCAAGAACGGCAAGTCCGACGGTGCCAGCGACAGAGGCAAGAGTCCGGGCGGAAGCAAGGGTAACCCCTGCTGGTACCACTTCAAATCGGCGAAGGGGTGCGTGAAAGGGAATGAATGCACTTTTTCCCACAGCAAGAAGACGGAGCATAAGTTGGAGATCATGTCCAAGGGGAAAGGAAAGGGCAAATCCAAGTCCAGATCATCGTCACCAAAGAGGGATGATGGAGCATGCTTCGCGTTTCAGAAGGGGAAGTGCGATAGGGGAAGCGCTTGCAAGTACAGGCATGAGCTCATCAAGAACAATTCGGCTCCAGCAACGTCAAATGACAAGGCGCAAGCCAAGTCGAAGGCTGCCGCCAAAGCCGCAGCGCCAGCCATTGCGAGGAGGGCCATCGCAATGCCCGCGATAGTCCTGAAGCAATCGGCTCCTGCGGGGAAGGTAAGCTTCAAGAAGGACGTTGATCAAGTCGAACCGGACGAAGCCGAGACTATCTACCACGAGCACGATGACGACGCGATGAGCGAATCATCGAGATGGTCTGGCGAGTCCGAGATCCCCGAGAAAATGGTGTGGTTCAAGGAAGTGCTCGACGTCGACGAGAATGGGGAGATCACCTACCTCGAAGACAAGAGAAGGCATTTAAGAACAAAAGAGAGATAGTACGGTGTGGAGACAATGAATAGACATCGTACGGTGTCATCGACGAAGGAGTTTCAAAAGCGATGATCATCATGGATATCAACATATCAAATTAACGATGGTGACCGTGCAAGATGAAAGTGATGGATGGTGTATAAGAAGCACTGCCAGTGACAAGGAGAACAGCATATTGTTCAGGCTGTCGAACAAGGACAGGATCAAGGGATCCGGCATCGACACAGGAAGAAACGGCATGGTATGCCGAAAGAACATTTTCATAGTATCAACGTCATCAACAAACAGGGTAAAGTGGTGCGATGGACCTGGATGATGTGATCTCAATTTGGAAAAGAAACCAAGGCGAAGAGCCTGGGTATCGACATCGTGAAAGATGACGACGAGATCGTGTTCCAGACCGCGAATGGTTCCACTTCCACATCTGATGTGGCCAAGATAGTCGTGGACGAGTTGGACGAGACTGTCGAGCCGCATGTATTGGATGAAACACCCACGGTATTGTCAGTGGGGAGGAGATGCATGAAGATGGGTTATGCATTTCACTGGATGCCTGGTAAACTACCTTTCATGGTTACGCCAAAGCAGGGATTCGTGCACTTGCTGGTCAAGGACGACATCCCGTACCTAGTGAGTGATGGTAAACTTCGGAGTAACAGGCATCGCCCTACGATAGACGACCTCAAGGAGCACTTTTCGGAAGTATTGGCGATGGTAACGAACGACGAGGCAGATCAGGGAGATGACGATGAGAACGACGTCACACCCGCCGCTGTCGGTGAGTCCGCAGAGGCCGAGGGCGAACACCACGACGGGGCATTCGACTTCGGGCCACCCGGAGGAGCCGGTCCGGTACGTCCGCCTCCCGTGGCTGAGGAAATACCTGTAGATGTTGGGTCAATCCCGCATCGACATGGTGATGCCGGAGCTCACGAGGAAGAGGCTGACGAAGATGATCCAGATGCCGGGATCGAAGTAGACGTGTACGAAGGATCATCAATAAAGAGGAAAGTGGGAGTCCTCAAGAAGGACGCCAACTCCATAGCTCATTTGCTTACACACAGATACCGAAATCCCTTCTGCGAATCATGCGTCAAGGCAAAGATGAGACACTTCAGATCCCGAACGGGAGCATTTAAAAGAGAAGTGAAGACGTTCGGTGACCTGGTGACGTTCGACTTTGTGACGGCATCAGGAGATCATGAAGTGGAAGGCAGGTATGCGCTCATCATCCGGGACATATATACCGGAATTATCATGGCTTATCCCACCGCGAGAAGAGACACGAACTCAGTCGTCAGGGCTATCAAGCACTTCTGCGGGAGGAGGAAAATCAAGCAGGTATATTCGGATGATGGCCCGGAACTGATCAATGCGTGCGTGGAGCTGAAGCTGAACCACGACCTATCGCTGCCTGGACGGCCGCAGAACAATTCCCTTGCTGAAAGAACAAATCAATTCATCATCGACCAGACTTCGGCTTGTCTAGTACATGCCGGTCTACCCACGTGTTATTGGGTGCAGGCCATCACCACTTTGTGCCATCTCATGAACATCGAAGAGGTGAACGGATCGAGTGCATGGATGAGGCTGCACGGCGAGGAGTTCAAGGGCGAGAAGATACCTTTTGGTGCGCTAGTGGACTTCAAGCCGAGCGAAGCACGAGGGGGAAAGAGGGAGAAGTTCGAGCCGAGAGGGGAAACTGGTATATTTGCTGGATATGTGTTGAGCACCGGTATGCATTTGGCAAACAAGTATCGTGCTTGGGCACTTACTGCATTTGCGGGTGCAGAGCTGAACATCAAGAAGGCAAAGGTTCCACCTCGGTTGAGAATGCCACATCTGACGGAGAGGATGATTCTGAAATCTCCTCTGACATTCCCAATACAACAGAAGTACAAGGTTGCCAACGAGACTTTGGAAGGAATAGAGATGTCTATCGATGCAATCGGTCTGGATGCACGTGACCGCCTGATCGAGGATGAGGACTACGAGCCTGAATTGCTGCAGAGTGATGAGAAGCGACTGCTTGACGATGAAGTCGATCAGATCGCTGGTCTACTGCTCGACGATGGCCCGGAGGTAATCGCCAGAGATCGGGGGGATCATGCAGGAGAAGAAGATGCTAGACCGAGCTCTTCAAAAGGGAAAGGAGATGGACACTCCAAGGGCGATGAGAAGGTTGCGAATCCGACCTTCCACACGTGTCAGTTGGACTACCCGGGGATGGCATCACGTACGTCAACGACGATGGCAAGGAGGTTAAAATCGACAAGGCCGGAAGACCGTATCCTGTCGGGAAGGATGGATTCAGGCTAATGAAGACATCGAGACCTCCAGAGTTCACTCCTGAAGAATGGAAGATGATGAGTAAATATTACACCAAGGAAGAGAAGGCCGAGGTGAAGGGCGGTGGCAAAA